>MNCI01032173.1:72398-147481 GCA_015680685.1 Gnetum montanum | reverse complement strand
AGAGTGCCTTGGATGGTTCGCACGCAAATCAACCAAGGACTTCCCCAAGCGTAAGCTATGGCTAGCGCTTAGGTTATCGTAAACGGTGTAAACGGAATATGAACAACAATACGAAACGTAAATAAAGTGTACTGAATTATGAATAAAGCGTAAACAAAGTTATATTGTAAACAGAAAATAAACTGAAGTAAATAATGTAAATGAGAGGCAAAAAATGAGATTGTATTGTATTGTTTTTAAATAAGAATATGCACCGGTCAAAGCGTAGTTGCACAAGTGTGGACGGCAAGTCAAACGCCTAGCCCCGGAATGATGTGATGCAATGATGTGACGATGAAATGTGATTAATGTGAAAAGAAATCGGAAGCCAAAAATCAGATGTGCATCACCAATTTCTCCAATCTTTGCCTCTTTCACTCTTCTTCTCTCTCTTGTCGCTTTTGTCTTTGCTTCTCTTTGCCTCTTTGTCTTTTTGTTCTTGCTTTGTTGTTCTTGTCTCTCTTCCTTCCAATTTGTGTGAATTGGTAGGGTATTTATAGGTTTGAGCTAGGGTTTTGGCTACGGTTTGCTTTGACTAGGTTCAATGTATCCATGCTTGAAAGTTGTACATGAGTTGGATGTGTGTTGGCAATTTTCCTTTTCTTAGCCAGGTTCAATGTATTTTACAACTTATGGGTCATTTGAGCCCATAAAAAATACAAATAATTAAAAATACAAGCCCTTTAGTTGTAAAACTTTGAAAATTTAGAAAGATGTCCAGTGGTGGCAGCTCCTTTAATTAAAAATTATTTTTTGTTGCTTGGGCTGGAAAATTCTCTAATGTTTGGTAAAAAAAAAAAAATTTTAATCGTCGGGGGGAGGACAGTAGCCGATGATGTCTGGTGGTGCAGCGGTGCAGCAGCGGCAGTAGGAGAAGCGACGCAGCGGGGCAGAGGAGGCAGTGATGATAGGCAGAGAACAGCGCAGAAACAACGCAGGGTAGCAACGCGGCAGCGCGGTAGTCGGTGGTGGAAGCGAGGTGGCAATGCAGGGAACGACGACAGCGAAGGCAGAGACTGCTGCACAGGGATCTGGCCCGGGGGTGGATCCAGAGGTGCTAGGGTTTGGCGACTAGGGTTCCCCAGCGGGAACGAGCTCAGCGGCGGAGGAGTCAGCAGTGGCAGGCGCGACGGCATCAGCGGCAGGGACGATGGCATCAGTGGCAGGCGCGACGGCATCAGCGGTAGGCGCGACGGCAGGCTCGGGAGCAGGAGTATCAGCAATGCGGTGGCGGCAAAACAGCGACGCGGCCACAGCAGAAACAGCAGCGCGGCGCAGAGGAAACAGCACGGCAAGGACGGCGACGATGAGGACGACGCGGTGGATCAAACGTGGCAGGCATCTAACAGACGCGGCAGGCACAGCAGCGCGGTGTGGCAGCAGCACGGCAGGCGAGACGTCTACGATGTAGTGGCAGAGAACAGCGGCTGGGGGTATGGCAGCACAGGGGGAGCGACGTGGAGCAGCGATCTACGCGGCAGGCAGCGGGAGTAGCGGGCAGAAGACGCAGCGACGTGGAGGCTGCAGGAGGCGACGGTGATGCAGCAGAAACAGCGATGGCAAGCAGCAAACAGCGGTGGCAGGGATGGTGCAGCAGCAACGTGGAGGGGCAGACATGTAGGGAGGGTAAGCCTCCGCAGCATCAGCATCAGCATCAAGGAGGGAAGGAGCTGGATGGATCAGCATTTGCAGATTGCTTCAGCGGTTGCACATCCACCCAGTGCCCCTCCTTGCTCTTGCATTGAAGCCCTACAACTTGTTCGTCAATATGTCTTTTTGTGGTGCCTGTTACTGCCCTCTACAATTGGGCTTCCATCCTTGAATTGCGGAGAAATAAATTTCCATTCAAAGTATTAAGCTGGAAATTAATGGTGTTTTATCTCTTTACTGTGAGCAACACGGCTATGAGCTAGATGTCTCGACTTCAGCAGAGCATTGCTCTCTCAACCACAGAAGCAGAATATATGGCTATCTCAAAAAGCTAGAAAAGAGATGATCTGGTTGAAGGGTCTTCTAAAAAAATTGGGTAAGACACAAGACAGCAATGAGCTTTTCACTGACAGTCAAAGTGCCATACATCTAGCTAAAAATCCAGTATTCCATTCCAAATCCAAACACATTCAGCTGAGGTATCATCATATCCGGGAATTGATAGATGATGGAACATTATTGGTGAGGAAGATTCAAACAACCCTGTAGACATGTTAACCAAGGCAGTCACCTTTGCTAAGCTAAAACTTTGCACAACCTTAGCAGGCCTCCATGGTTAGCAATGAGGAGGCATTGTTTGTGGGATTAATAGCATCTGTGGAATAAGCAAGGGAGTAAGAGATTTTTTTGTTTGATCCGTCTCCAAGTGGGAGATTGTTAAGTTATGTGGTGACTGATCCAACACGGGTCAAAACCAGTTAGCAGCAGTGAGCAATAGTTAGCAGTAGTTACTGGTTCCAGCAGTTAGTGGTTTTGGTCCAGTTTCCGTTCTCTTCCATAACAGCCCAAAAACGTTTCTGTAACCATAATTGTATCTAGCAAAAATTATTTAATAACAATTCTCATGCATTTCCGGTGGTGTGCTTGCTTAAACGCCAAACAAAGCTGTGTGTGTTGCCTGTGTTTTTCTTTTTTTTCGATTCTTTATCTGTTCCTGAATATAACAGTTGCATGATCAGTCAATTTCAAACTTTCTACAATGCAATAGCTTGAGACCAAAGCAAGAAGTGGTATTCATTTTCAGTTACCTTATGCTAATCATGTTAGTCTAATGGACAATTTAGAGCGATGAAACAAGGTTGTAATACTTGAAATGAGAATTATTTTGATTTTGGCAAGAACTGTTACAAAGAACTGATCTGATCAAAAAGTGAAATTCTAAAGAGATAACACAGAGAAATCTCAAAAGAACAGTAAGTGAAGTGTGCTGCCAAAGACATTATCCGATACAAAATTGACAACCACAAGAACCCTCAAGCATAGAAGGAAACATCCACAGGAGAAGCCAAGCTTGTATTTCGCAATCAAGCAACAAAAGTGTTTTACTTACAGTAGGCAATGGATTTAGCCGTTATATCTGTGAATCCATGATTCAAACCATAATTACATACCCAATAAAGCATCTAGATACATCTAGACAATGTCTTTATACCAGGATCTCAATCTCCATAGAAGTATCTAGAAAAATGGAGATTTGGAGAACTACACTAGAATCACAGTGGTTAAGGATTAATAGAAGTAGAATGGAATACATGGAGGGCATTTTTAGTGGATAAGCCAGTAATGGAGATATAAATATTAGAATTCAAAACCATGATGTTACATAACGTAAGCAATTCAAATACCTGGAATTACTTTTTTCAAATGGATGGGAAAATTAACAAGGACATGATAAACAACATTGAAGCAGGATGGGATGGTTGAAATGATGAGAAGCTTGTGGTGTGCTTTATGATAGAAGAATCCATGTTAGGTTGAAAGCAAAGTTCTACAAAATTGCTATCAAACTTACAATCATTTATGGTGTGAAATGTTATCATACTAAAAAGTGTCAAGGTCAAGGTGTGCATGTGATAGAAATGCTAATGCTAATGTGGATGTTAGGTGTTACTAAGAAAGATCAAAGCAACAACTCTTCTATTAGGGGAAGGGGGTAGCACCCAAGTTGTTGTAGATGACTTACTTATTGTTGAGAAGATGAGAGAGGGTACTTATTAGAAGAGGTTGCTTAATTAAAGAAAAAGGAAAGTAGGAAAGACGTAGACCAAAACATACTTGGTTTGCAAGAATAAAGAAAATGGCCAAGATTTAGGTATTAATGTTAATTTATTTCTTATTAGAAGTGAATGACATAAAAGAATTTATATAGCCAACCCCATATATTTGGGATAATGCTATGTGGCATATCACTATTTGTTAGTTGCTTTTACACATTTCCATTGATAAGTAAATCATGAAGCAATATTACCAAGTGGTTCATTCTTGAGTTGTTACATTGAAAGCTTTCATGTGAAACTTAACATACTCTGTTGGATGGGTTTAACCTTTAAAGCTGTGTTTCAAGAACAGTATCCAAAAACTTGATAAAGAGTTTTTTTATCACAATGAGTTAGTAACCATTTAGATCTAATCCATCATCACCCAGAGGTTCAACTTATCCTATGAAGCAGGGTCTCAAGAGGGCTAGTATATGAGCAAAAGTCTAGCCTTTTGTTGAATGGTTGCATTGAGGCTCGAACATAGGCCTTATGATGTAACAAACAAATAACTTATAATTATTACAAATGAGAGCCTCCATTTAGATCTTATGCTTGCACCATTTAAAGAGAGCTACTGTATTGCTTGTTTAAATATCTAATCGAATTTTACAGTTTCTTTTAATTATCATTTGATTATTTTTTTTTTGCATGATTATCCTGAAATTTCTTGATCCTCAATTTTCAGTATAGTTTCTTCCATATCTCTATTTTCACCAACGTTTCTTGCATTATGTTCTATTTTACTGATACTTATGTTTTAGTTCTTTTTCTGTAATGCCTTTGTTCATGCCTTATTCATCTTATTGAACAATGCTTAAGGGTTTATCAATTAGCAGCATGTTTTCTGCAAATAACAACACCTGGATACCCTCTTTTATGTCTTTTGTTAGTTCATCAATATAAAAGGTCAAACAAATAAGAAGCTCTGCATATAGACCCTCAAAATATATTGTTATTCCTTATCCTAATTTCATAAACCAACTTTTAATTTCTGTAGTTTTTTTATTCTTGCAGTTGAGGTAATCACATTCTGATTATGGATATTTTTGTTAGCAAATAAAGTTACAGAACCTTTTTCCTTCACTAAAAGGAATCATTTAGTGTTGGCCATTTTTTAAAAAGTAATTCCCAAATGTTGCCTGGTTCTTCTCTTTTATTTTTTCTAAATACCATTTCTGTTATTTTTGTTTGTATCCCCTTGAGTTACTTTGTCTTATTCATATGAATTGAATTTTTATCGTACAGTTAATAAAAATTCAATTCATTGAATCTGTTCTTGCTTTTTAACATTCATAGTTATGCTGTTTTTTTATGATATGGAGGATTGTCAGCATGTAATTGCTATTTTTTGGCCTTCTCAAAGGGAATAGCGATCCAATTTACACGGTATGTCATTTTCTAATGTGACACCGTTTTGCAGGTTCACAGCATCTCAGAGATATTTTCAATAGGATGGGGTTATCCGACAAAGATATTGTTGCACTTTCTGGAGGACATACATTGGTAATTTTTGCATTTTTATGTGCGAGCTCCACTTTTTATGTTTGTGCTATGGACCGTACGGCTAAGTTTATTAAACGTTGCTTCTTGTTCTCAGGGGAGAGCACACTCTGAACGGTCAGGCTTTGAGGGAGCATGGACTAAGCAGCCTCTAAAATTTGATAACTCTTACTTTGTGTAAGATGAGCTTGCTTTCTTTGCCGTCTTTGAAACTATTTAACCAGATTCTGGAGTTATTATTTGGATATTTGAATTTGACTTTTAAAAATTGGATTCATAGAGAGCTCTTGAAAGGAGAAGCTGAAGGTTTGCTTCAGTTGCCTACCGACCAGTGTTTGTTTGAAGATCCTGCATTTCGTCCTTACGTGGAACTCTATGCAAAGGTACAGGGGCATATCTTTCCTTGAGATTTATACGTACCTGTACCGCAATTGTTCATGGGTCATCGTTGTTAATCAATATAGCAGCATTAGATGGCATCAAAAGAAGATAATTCTTCATGCAGGAAATCTTGATTTTAATTTTGAAATTTTGAAATATGAATCAGACATGGCATCAGTAAAACATATTTGCAAGATAACCAGCAGAAGGATAGCAAATTAAAAAATGCACACATCATTAACTAAAACCCTTTTTAAGTAATGTACTCCCAGAAACTCTAGAACGTCAGGCGCATTGTTTCAAAGTATAAAATAATCTATATTCTCAAAGAAATTCGTAGCGAGTCTCCACACTCCTCTTTTATGGTATATACAAATATATTTAACTTTTTAAATGTTCCTTGGTGGTTAATGACTTTTGACAGCTCAACCTGCTTTCTTTTCCCTTCCGTTCAGTATCAATTATGTCAAAGTGGTGATTTCCATTGACAGCTCAACCTAGGTGTCGTCCCGTCCGCTTCTTGAACCAATTAGTTAAAAGAAATAGGAGAAACCTGCGCACAAACCACTCATGCACGAAAAAGCTTTCAAGATACAAAGATTCATCTTTGATGCTGTGTATGATTTCTGGAAAATCAATTCGTGTTAGCTATGTAGACATGCATGAGTTATCATTTTAGTAAGTTTGAAACTTAACAAAATGCAAAGGTGCATGCATAAATAAATAATTTGATTGGGAAATTCTCCTTGTAGGACGAGGATGCTTTTTTCAAGGATTACTCAGAGTCACACAAAAAACTCTCTGAATTGGGTTTCAGAGATCCAAGCAGCGTTTCCTCAGGGTCAGCTTCGGATGTGAGTAGCACAACAGTGTTGGCACAAAGCGCTGTTGGGGTGGTGGTCGCTGCAGCGGTGGTTATTTTGAGTTACTTGTATGAAACAAAAAGAAGGGCAAAGTGATTACCAGGCAGAAAAACCAATATATTGTATACCGTATGCTGAAATTAATTTAACTAAGATTCAGTAGATAGCGACGTGATACACTTTGGGTGGTGTCGGTCTGCACTATGATTCTTAGATATTGTCAAATCAAGCATGTTTTATTGTATTTATCATTTTCTCAAAAGATTGTTATAATTATATGCGATTTCAGAACTTGAGGAGAATGTTTATACGTGACTTGACCAATTTAAATAAAATTAGTCATTTTAGAGCTGGGGGATTGTTTTTGGCTTTCTGCTTTCCGGGGCTTTTGATTATTTTACACTGCGTTGGCTAATGTTTTCTTGCTTACCCAAAAATCTTTTTACTTGTGGTTGTGCTTATATTCTTCGTATCCCGTGAAGGAAGATTTTGCTTCCTGTATTGGACTGTTCGGGAGAAGACGATTTTAGCGTTCGAAAATTAATACGAGAGCAACAGAAAATAACACTCTTTTATTGCCTTAAACCGTTAAAAAAGAAACATCCATTCCGAGTTTGCAGGGTCTTCTCTTTCCTATCGATTTTAAATTTCTTATGGCTGGTGGAGTATAGCATTTTCGTACTTTTTGTAGAACAGAGCGTGTTCGATAGGCAGTGTAAGCCTCTAGGATAAAGAAAATCTGTGTTCCTTTAGAGACATGCAAAAGAAGGCTTTAACAAAAATAAATGAATTTAGATTGACTGTCCAATAAGAGCTAGCTTGGTTTGTTGTTTGTTCGACGAGTATTATGCCGTCATGAGCAGGTTGGAGTCACATTTAAGAGGCCATGCGTTTTGGGGATATATATTTGTCATTGGACTATTCTATGGCAGTACAACAATCAGGTGTTACCCTTGATGCAAGAATCTTGATTTTGAAGTTCTCAAGCGTTTTTTTTTTTAATATTTTTTTTAAATAAAATAACGACAATCCTTTAAAAAACGTAATTCAAGGAAAAGCAACAAAGAAATGAACCTAAACATATATGGTGTGCAAATTTTGAAGTTCTCAAGCGTTTTTTTTAAATATTTTTTAAAATAAAATAAAGATAATTCTTTAAAAAACGTAATTCAAGGAAAAGCAACAAAGAAATGAACCTAAACATATATGGTTTGCAAACTTAGAGGAAGACACATATAACAACAAAATTACTATATTAATTATTAGTATGTGCCCATGCCCATCTAACTTGTTTTAGTCAAGATACCAATAAAAAGATATCAAATCATTTAAACTAGAGATAAGTGCGCTAGTAATTAGCTAATTATTTTATTACTAGGATTGTTATGACCATCTAACTTATTTTAGTCAAGATACCAATAAAAAGGTATCAAATCATAACAAATAACTTACACTAAAGAGAAGTGGCTAGTAGTTAGCTAATTATTTTATTACACAAGGATTGTTGTATTCTTTTATAATTATTTTGACACTCCTTTTCCAAAATAACAAATAGCTTACACAAAGGGTATTACATAGAGAGGGAAAAGTTATACCTAAAGCTATTTACAAGTTATACAAAGTCATCAATGTTAAGCTAAATGAAAGTTCAATTTAAAACAAGTGTCAAGGGCTTGCATTTCACATTTCACAACACAATGCGTTATAATTTTCTGATTTAAAGTAAAGTTTTAATGGACAATGAGGTATTAGCCTAGTGGTGTGGTGAGACACTTGATTTGGAAGCTCTCATGATGTAAAAATGCCCAATTAAGTGTTAGACTATATTTTTTGGGGTGTACCTATGTTTTGCTTATTTTGGGTTCCAACACTCCCAATGACAATTTTTCATAAAAAGAAAAAGGTAACTACTAAGCCTTCATGATGTAAAAATGCCCAATGAGGTGTAGACTATATATTTTGGGGTGTACGGTAAGTTTCACTTATTTTAGGTTCCAACACCCCCAATGACATTTTTTCGTAAAAAGAAAAGAGTAACTACTAAGCCTTCATGATGTAAAAATGCCCAATGAGTTGTTAACTTAATGGTAAGACTTTAGATTTGAAAACTATAAGTCATGGGTTTATTTTTGATGGGGAATGCTAAGTTATAAAGTTCTAATTTGACTATATGTTTAACAATGAGATATTACCCGAATGGTAAGACTCTTGATTTGGAAACTTTAAGCAATGTTGAATTATAAAGTTCTAAATTGACTATATATCTCAAGATGTATTTGTACTTCAATTATTTTAGGTTCCAATACCCTCCTAATTTGCTTATATGTTTTGGGAATAAATATTGTTAAAAAAAAACATGCATAAGTTTCTATGTACCTCACCTCACTACCTTATGAATGATGCATAAGTTTCTATGTAATTACCATGCATATCAAATTTAAGCATGGATCTTAAATCCTTGAGCATATTTCCTTTGAATGCATTTCTTGGTTGAATCAGGTCCATTTTGACCTCTTTGATTTAGGTATCTTAGACGAACAAAACAAACAGAACATATATATTGGAAATGAATAAACCCATTCATTCAGTTTCACAAACGACAAACGATGTTGACCTCATAATGTTTCAGATGGTATTGCACCCTTCGTTAAGAGGTCTCTATATATGATGGGAATTACAATTTAAAACTTTCAATCTCATAGCCAAGTCACCAATTGACAATTAGTGTTGTTATATAACAGTCATAACATGAAATAACCATTGAATTAATTACCATTGTTTGAAAATATTTTACTTCGTTAATCCATTCAGGACAAGTTCACCTAAAGTACGAAAAAAAATAACCTAATCCCAAAGACATTAACATGTTTAAACCCATGTAATTTGACGTATGGTTTGAATCAATAATAAACCCTTTAATAAATATTTTTCAAAAATGAAAAACAAAAAACAGAACAAAACAAAACATTATTTGACAAACGAAGAGTGAAAAATGCATAGGAAAATACAAGTGTTGATAACAGATTCCAGATGGTTTCTCTTTTTATGTTGTTGGTACATCTTACTGGTTTTCACTGACACTGGGGGGTTATGGGAGTGGTGTTGGACCCTAAAAAAATGAATAATAATATTTAAAAAATTCAGAGTACATCAGATCATTGAAGAGAGTCTAAAGAAAAAGCCCAACAGTTTTGGGGATGCCTTTTCAGGTTTTCATTATTGCAAACAATTCTGAAAAACCTCCCTTTGGGATAAGAAAAGGATCAGGCCTGGTGCTTATTTAAAAACAACCTGGCAGGTTTTCACTTCTTACTAAAGGGGTTTCACTAACACTGATTTGCAGAACATGTGTTGTATGGAACCAACATAATACAGTTGTTATGTCACTTTGAAGTAGTCAAACATTGAACCTTCAGTCTAAAGCTGCCCAGAATTTATTCTGACTGACGATTGCTGCATGCTAGGATTTAAAAAAATGCTAAAATCGGCATCCTGTATGGGTACAACACAGCAGGTCAACAAGATGAGACAGACTGTTATGATTTTAAATGGGACAAAAATGGAAATAAGAGTTGTTCCACTTGCAGCAACTTGGAATGAATTTTGTTTTGCATAGAAATGGAGCTAAATAGCACAAGAAAACACAAAAACCAGCATCAGTGGCTGAGTGAGATTTTACATAATATATTTTAAATGGCAACATAGCTAAGAATGTAGAGATATAGTCAATTGAATTGAACTGAACTATATTTTCTTACATCCTAGACTCACAGAGACTCGCAAGATCTGTGGACCAGTTCAGTTTCAACCATTAGCTGTTGCAAAATGCCTGAATATCTGAGCATAAGTCACTGGAATTGAACCTGTAATTTCCAGGATGCAAATCACAAGCCTTAACCAACAGGTTACACCTCACTGATGGAAGCCTACCATGACAAAAGTCAAAGTCAATATCTCAGATATGCAGCATAGTTTTAAATTCATAGACACTGAAGAATATTAATCACAGGTACTAATATAGTAAGGGCTATCATCCAAAACAGAAAATAAATAGAACTACAGAAAAGTGAACATGAAAAAGTGATTTGGTTATTGATATCTTTGTTATGCTTTCTGTGATGAACACGTTGTAAAACATAACCGATAAGAAGGCTTAAACCCAGTATGGGCAACTGCTGTTTCAAGATCTAAATTTCCTACATTCATGCACTACAATGTAAGAACTGGAAACTTTGTCCAAGCACTCAAGAATTGGATATCAGGATACACATAAGATATTTACCAAGAAGAACAAAAAAAACCAATTATCAATCACTTAGACATATGTGCGATAGAAGCACAAGAAACAATCAGCTCAAACTAGCGC
Organism: Gnetum montanum; assembly: GCA_015680685.1. Lineage (NCBI taxonomy): Eukaryota > Viridiplantae > Streptophyta > Gnetopsida > Gnetales > Gnetaceae > Gnetum > Gnetum montanum. Next base: position 136,583 of record MNCI01032173.1, on the reverse strand, counting down.
CTGAGAGGCCTTAATCCTTCGTCATGATTAGACAAAAGCGTCATGTCTAATATAAACTGCTGGCAGTTTTTCATTTTTGTTAAAGGATAATGCAATTCTGTAATTACGAAGTTGCTTCTTCGTAAACAATCATTTGATAATTGTAAAATCGATTAGTTGTAAAGAACCATCGCAATCCTCGGTAATGGACACAATGGTTCAAGGGGCTTATTTACCCGTGAATTATTTCTCTTTTACGTACAAGTTGAATTTTACCATCATTAACCAATTTGCATCTTTCTTTGTTCATGCTTCTGAGACATCGAGTAAGCTACTTCGTGAGCATTTCTAAGTTTACAGAATAGCATGGTTATTTAATGTTTTACATTATATTAAAGTAAGGTTCAGCAAAGAGGAAGAGAACCAAGACAACTCCCTCTTGTTACAACATGAGAAGTTAGAAGATTGCACTATGAACCTAAGAAATATCTCCAAAGTACAAATCTCAGAAAGCCAATTTCTTACTACAGCATCACAGGAAGATAGATTAGCTAGTTTCATGGTAGCATCCATCATCAGGAACACTGTAAGTCCAGACGCTGCCAGAATTATCTATGGACAAAAAGATGTTTTTGACATCTGAGTTAACCTGTACATAATATATGATGAAATTGATGACGTGAAAAAGAGAAGTTTGATCAGGAAGATTAACAACTATATACTGCAACCCAATGAAAGCATAACTGAAATGGTAACAAACTTAACCCAACTGAGAACACAATTACCAGGCATACAAAATAAAGATGAAGAATTGGTTCAACTGCTTTAGACTATGTTTGTTATGTTTTATATGCAAAGCAACTATGTACCCCTTATATGCGTACGTAGTTGCTTTGCCTATAAAACATAACATAGTTGCTTTGGATATAAAACATAGCAAAGTATATTTTGCAGAGCTTCTTTCAAGACGACAGCTTGTGAAAACCAAATTGGAGATTCAAGTTCTTCTCCAAAAAAGGTAATGAATGTCACAAATAAGGGCCCTAATCAAAATACAGGCAGGCGTGGTAAGAATGTAAACAGACCGCAACGATAAAAAGGTAACGGAAATCAGGATGAGCATTAACATAGATGTCTTATTTGTAATCATCCAAGATATACAATGAAAGGATGCTAGTTCAATTTTTTTTTTTTAAACACTCCAAAAGTTTAGAGGGACAAAGAAAAGCCATCACAAAAGTAAAATTCAAAGACAATGATACATTAGTGGCAACTTTGGAAGACTTAAAAATACACGATTATGTAATTGCCTTCGGATCGAATTTCAATACTTCGCAAAGAACATGATACGTTGATTCATGATATTCTAGACATGTAGCTAGTATGAAAGATCGGTTTGTGAATTATAAATCCAATGTAACTGGATCTACTATCTTGCCAACCAAAACAAAATGTCGTTATCAAGGACTCGGAAATATAGAAGCAAGTATTGGTGGAAAAGTTATGAAAATAAAAAACGTCTACCACTCACAATTGTTGCGAATATCAATCTGTTGTTTGTGAAGGAAATTGTTAAATCGGGGTACGGGCTAGCAGAACATAATCTTGCTGGAAGTCCTCCTACCCTAAAAAAATCAGGGGGCCTAGGGTCCCTGGCAGTTTAAAAACGTTGACACTGAGAATAGGCATTTGTGCACAACCGGGCATGATATCGCATCACATTTAATATAAACTGAGACAAAAAGACAATATGCAAAATACAAAGAATAGACAATAACCAGGTGGTAGCTATATCTGTCGCAAAAATTGGTTTCTTCAAACTTCATCCACTAAAGATTGTCGGCATTTAAGGCACTAGAAAGAGGGTTGAGGCAGGGGGATCCGCTGTCACCGCTGCTGTTCATCCTAGTGATGGACATGATGCAGCACTATTGCATTGCCGAGGATATGGAAGGATTGGTGGTGGCTGGGGTCCACTGCCTTGCTGAGCATTATGCTAATGACACAATTCTCTTTTCTAGAGCATCTGTCCCCCAAGCTGAGGTGCTTAAGAGAGCTTTGGAGCAGATGGAGAAGGACCTTGGTCTCGAAGTCAATAAGGTTAAGTTAGCAATACATTTGATTAACATGGTGACTCCGGTGGGATGGCAAGTTTGGCAAATACTGGGAATATTGCCAAGGCACATGCAGGATTCCTATTTAGGAATGTTGGTTTTTGAATGGCATCGTAAAAAAACATGGATGAGACTAGTTCAAAAGTTGCGAACTAAGACTGAGCATTGGGCAAATAGGTTTTTGTCTAGAAAAGGGAAGATGTTGCTAGCATCTTCCATCCTCATGGTGGTGGCAAGGTTCACCACTTCCATGGTGGCCCCACTTGCAAGGGTGATTCAAAAGATTGACCAGACAATGATATGACTATTCATCTAGTTTGGGGGAAAGGGTGGGGATAAGCTACATTTGGTGTGCTAGGAGACGACAACGAGACCGAAAAATGCTGAGGGAATCAGGATGTTGCCTTTCAAAGACGAGCTTAAGCTGGGCATGTAGCGCTTGGTGAATAGATTGATTAGGCAGAAGGATGGGCAGGTGCAGTGGGTAAGGCTAGTGAGGCAAAAATATCAAAGGTGGGAAGTGGACATAGAGGGGTCATAACTATGGCAGAACATCTACAAGCATGTTCATGAGATGCAAGCGAAAGATCATTTGGGCAAACCTCCTAAAGAGTTGATCAAGGTTTTTCATCCGCCAGTTGCTACCTGGACCAATATATGAATAGGACAGCTTCCAAAAAAGATTTAGGCCTTTGTGTGGTTAATTGCTCATAAGGCCCTACCACTGCGAGGAATATTAAAAGCATGGGGGATGAATATTAATACAACTTGCCCGCTATGCGTAGCCAACACTGAAACATCGGATCATTTTGTGTATTTATGCCAGTTTATGCAGGATGTTTGGCGGGCTGTTGGGCTAACGTCGCCTCTAAGATTGGGCAAAGACTCCAAAGAGCTGGCCATGCTATGGGCGGGGTGGAAGAGCCGCAATAATTAAATTTTTCGCAGAGTACAGCTGCTGCTACCGGCATACATTGCCAAGGCAAGATTAAATTTGTGGGCGGAAATTGTCTGTAATATGGGGCAAGCACAGCAATACAAGCCTACGGTAACTAAATTTAAGGGGAACGCTGCGTTGTGGGAGATGGTCAAAACAATTGGGTGGGATGACATGCTGCAACGCATAGAAGGGGAGCTAGGGCTGGCAGATCAAGCATTTTTTGATAACTAGGTGGGAGACAAAACTTGGTTCCGTGGGAAGAGAATTTTGCTGATTGAGGCGGTGTTGGCTAAGGTGATTGGGATGCCGGCAAAGGGGGAAATCATTGCTCCAACACTCCATAGTCAAGCATATACCAGGGAATTCTTCCATGGTGTAGTCCCAAGGATGGCAAGTGGGCATATGAGAAAGTCGATGCTACCCTCATTGTGGCAGGCTATGGCTATTTTGATTGACTGGTTTTTTCTTTATTCGGGCTGCCCTCACAAGTTGTTGGGAGCCCATTTCATGTTCATGCGATGCTTGAAGCATGATATCCGTGTCAACATGCCGCAATTCTTTTTAGATTCTTTAAGGTGTAAATGGCTAGGTCAACATCTTGGGGGTGATCTAGCTCTTTGGCGTTCAAGGTCGACGGAGGTTCCTGGGCAGCTAAGACTAAGGCCTTGACTGGATTATCAGATAAGGCGTGTGCAGATTATACAGGGGGCCAAATGATCAATACGAGAGAACAAAGGCAAGAGGGTAAATGGTTGGAGCAAGTGGAGGCCACAGGCCCTCAAGTGATGTGTAGCGAGAGGGGTTTGTTCGCCCTGAGGAGCTTAAGGAACTAGTCAACCAAACTAGTAGGATGGTTGTTGAGCAGGCCTAGGCCAAGGAGAGGGCAACTTGGGAGGCGAGGTGGAAGGGGAGGGAGGTGAATATTCAATGGATGGCAGATCTTCAGCGAGAGATGGACCTACAACAAATGGCGAATCTGGTTGAGAGACAAAGAACGGAGTTGCAGCAATTGATTGAATGGCACAGGAAAAGACAAGATGTGGCTACTATGTTGCAAAAGGAGCTGTGAATTCAGCAGGCAAACCTAAACGAGGAAGACTCACAGCCAACCGCAACGGAGCTAGCATGGTGATTTTCGGGGTAGGGTTGTGGGTTCATTTTAGGGGTAATTTTTAATGAGGTTGGAGATTTGATCCTGGGGTTTGGTGTGGTTCATTTCAAAACAGAGAATTTTGAGGGGTGTTTGCGAGGTGATTCAGCAAGATTCAGGCCACAGGATGGGGGTTGACATATTGGGGGTTGGGGACTGCTCAGGGTTTCTCTCTCTGATGTCTAAGAGAGGTTTTTTGAACATGTACATTTTTTTTGAGTTAATATATCCTGACATTTTCTTGAAAAAAATGTTTTGTAGTTATGCATAGATGTGACATCAAATTGTGGCACTTTCAAATTGGTAACCTTAATCTTGAATACCTGTGAAAGTTACCAACATGCGTAAATAAAGTTTCAAAAGATTTGAATTGAAAGTCACTCAATCTGCAAGTACTATCTGCTTGGAAAAATGCACTAGCAATCAGGTCTAAAGGTGAGAAGCAGAAACTCTTCTGCAAAGTTGAAATTAGTTCATTCAGATGTCAGGAGTTGAGGAATCATACCACCATATGGAAGAAAAAATTATTTTCTTCTCTTTGTAGATGACTTTACGAGTAAGATATGCATGTGCATATTATGAATTAAAGCTCAACTGTTGAACGTAGTCACTCATTTTCACAAGGCAGTAGAAAGAGGACCAATTGCCAAATAAAAACGTTAAGAACTGACAATGGGAGAGAATTTGTCAATTAACAGTTCAGTGGATATCTGCATGAGGCACGCATTAAACATGAATGCTCAACATCATATACTCCGCAAGATATTAAAGTAGTAGAGAGAGAAAATGAGAACATTGGGAAAGATGATTTGTAGCATGCTAGCCCATGCCAATATGAATGTGAAAGAATGGGATGAAGCCATCCTTATCGCATCGTAAATTATATATCATTCATCAACAAAGAAGATTGAATTTCACTGTTCAAAAGAAGTATGAACCAATAAGAAATCATCAATAGAATACTAAGTCTACGGAAGTAAAGTATTCTACAATATCAATGTACAGTCAAAGCACGAGGGTAAGGCACAAGGAGGAGCGTTCTTAGGATATGCTAAAATTTGCAAAGTATACTGAATTTGGGATACACTGGCCAAAAAACTTGTTGCATCTTGTAGTGTAACCTGTGAAAAAAAGACAGCAAACATACTAGCAAATACATTGCTAGTAAGCTTGCCAATTGTGGACAAGCAGGTTAATGGATCTTATGATCCAAATTCCAAAAAAACCAAAGAGGCTAGAGAAGTTAATCCTTGAGGAGATGCAAACGTAGGTTGATTTCAAAGTAAAAGCATGAACCAAGGGAAACATTTACTGGGACCTTTGGGAATTAGTAATAAAAGAAAACCCAAGATTAACTTGACAACAATAGAGGAATATGGGATTAAAGCTTGTCTCTACCATTGTAGGCTTGGAAGTTCAACCTAAAGTAACTGGACCCTTTTTCAGATTCATGTGAAGTCAACCTTTCTTTACTGTAAACTGGAAGAAGAAATTTATATGGAACCCTGAAAGGCTTCAAAGAAAAGGAGGAATAAGTTTGGAAACTACAAAAATCATTATCTGAACAGAAGCAAGCACCAAGAACTTCATACTTTAAGCCAGACAATTTTTTTATGAAATTATGGTCTACAAAGGATAATAACCTATATTTTTGTCACGGTGAAAAGATGGATATTCAAATCCTATTAGCATTTCATTTGGATGATACTCTAATAATAGGACTCAATCTTACCATATTGAGTACCTTTAAGAGAAGGCTGGGTGAAGTGTTTTGAGATCTCTAATCTTGGTCTAGCACATTATTACCTTGGCATGGAAATCTTGCAGAATTCTGGAGCCATATTTGTAAGCCAGGAAGTACATGATGAATTATTGAAAGAACATAGACTTGATAAAGCATTTTTTCCATCAATTCCATTGACTGTTGAATTTAAAACCAAAGTGGAAGGCGCATTTATTGATCCTACTCAATTTCTTAGGACTACTGGTGGTCTTATATACCTAACAAACACAAGACCTGATATTCAATATGCAGTGAACTACTTGGCAATGGCAATGCAAAACACCCAACATACCATATAAAAGCTGGTCTAGGTATACTATATTATGTTGGTAAAACCTTATCCATTGGTCTTCAATTCCAGGGAGACCAATCAATGATATTAAAAATATATATCAATGTGGATTGGGGGAGTGATTCAAGCATGTGAAACTCCAGAACCAAATAGTTAATCCTATTAGGGAGTCATCCCATCTCATGGACCAAGTATTAAACAGAAAACACTTATGTCATCTCCAATGGAAACAAAATACCGAGCATTTTGTGAAATACTGAAAGAACTCATGTGGCTTCACCAGTTGTTTGCGAAACTTACTGTAGATATTGCATTGCATGAGCCAATGTTTTGTGATAACTCCTCTCCAATACAACTAGTCAAGAATCCGGTACAGCATGAAAGAAGTGAACACATTGAGATTGATGCAACTTTTATTTGAAAAAATGGAACTCCAAATTCAGTACTATCTCACATATCTACCACTGATCAGAAGGATAATGGCTTAACAAATAAGTTTGTAAAGTATCTTTCCCTAAGTGTGATATTAAAGCCATGAAAATGAGGAGGAGCATAATCTTTTCGACTAACCACCCAAAAGAATACTCTTTCACAGCTTCAACAAAAAGCTGTCCACAATAACAAGTGAAAAAAAAATTCCATGCTGTCTGCACACATCAATGTTTCATAAAGAGTGGAAAACAATGAAAGAAAAGACTCTATCTTTTATTCATCCATGGAAAAGTCATAGGATTCTACCATCACTATCAAATGAAATAAATCTTGCACTCACCAGAATGAAGGTGAATAGCATGTTTGATATGCCTCTTGGACTAAACCAATTCTATATCATCAGAAAGTGTTTACGGCAAAAAATGAATGGTGGATGTGGTATCTCTACAATATTAGCTAGATGAGATCATGTTTAGAAGCAGACCCATAGAAGGCCAAGGTCAGAACAAAAGCTTATGGCATAGCATGAGTCAGTTACATCATGGTATAAGAGTTACTCCTCCTTATCATCATCATCTTAGTCTTGACCCAATAAAATAGGGTCAGCTACATGAGTTCCTTTTTGCCATTTGCCTCTTTGATCATGTTTTCCCATGTCTTCTTTGGTCTTCTTTTCAGTGGCTTTCCTGGGAGAGTGATGTAGCAACCTTATTCTATAGGTTCATTATCTAATTTTCTTTGCACATGTCCAAACCATCTAAACCACCATTCTTGCAGCTTATCTGAACTAGAAGCTACTCCAAGTCTTCCTCTAATATCTGTAATATGTAGTTTATCTTTTCTAGTAACATATAATAACCATTGAAGCATTCACATTTCTACTATACTAATTAGTTGTTCATGCCTCTATTGTATTGCTCAACATTCAGCACCATATAAGATAGCAGGCCTAGTTGCTGTCCCGTAAAGTTTTCCCTTCAATTTTATTAGTATTCTTTTATCTCAATTATACCATTAGTCTGTCTCCATTTTGACCATCCTGCCTGAATTCTATTTCTTAGATCTTTATCAATTTCATCATATGATTACAGGATTGATCCTAAGTAGCAGAACTATGGAGATATGAGTTACTATGGAAATAAAATGCAGTTTCCAGTCAACTTGACCATTCATTTTCCCTCAACAATCTAAGGTGTAGTTATTCAGTTTTATCGATCTCTACTACTTAACTGTAATGAGAAATTGTGCATTCATATGAAAAATGACCATTTTACGCATTTAGTTCTTTCCATCCTTTTACTATATTAAACCATCCATTTGATTCACTCAAGTTTGTCTGGTGTTCAGCAAAGATTTAGCATTCTAATAATGAATAATATGGTAATAAAAGAGAATCATGCAAGAAGAAATCAAGTACCTTGATGAGAACAGTTGCATATATTGTTTCCTGCAATAATCCACATCCATGTGCTTTGACAAATTTTCACCAACAGCTTCCACATGAACACATTTCAGCACTGAAGTCATAGAAATGGTTGATGTTGCTTAATAGAATCTCTCAACCATAATTTTAGAGAGAAATTTGACAATGGGAGGCAGCAAAGGCAAATTCAGATATTTGTAATGATCTGATCCCAAGAGGCATGCTAATTATCACAAGAGTTAACGATAAAATCTCGTTATGACAACCAAGTGCCTCATCACTGGTCTTCTCTTGGATGCTATGTATCAACAGTTTAGAATGCTTTCCCGGGCCCAAAAGTTTCTCTTGTTCATTTAACACAACCACGCTGTTTCTCCTCAAGGAAGAGATCTATTGCCATCCAGAAAATATCTGGCACATGGTTGACACTTGCTGTTCTGGAAGCCGGGCTAATCTGCAGTGCCCTATCCTCCAGTAATTTCATAATCATGGAAGCTTCTTCAACCATTCCATTACATGCATAAACCTTTGACAACACAATGTATGAAACAAGGCTTTCAGGCCTTAGCACCAAAAGAACTTCTGCTGCAAGCCTTTGCAATTCCACGTTGCAACGAGCTCTGCAAGCAAGAAAGAAAGCCTTCCATGCGTTAATATAGGATTCACAGTATGTACCCATGATTAAATTGTGTGATTCTATGGGACTCCCTAATTGACCAAGCATATCAACCATGCAAGTATCTTGTTTGACTGTGTATTTCGGATCAAATCCTTTGTTCATCGAGTCAAAGTAATATGAAAATCGATCCACTAATCCTGCGTGGCAGCAAGCAGACAGGATCGCAGCAAACGTTAGACTGTCTGGTACAAATCCTGAAAGCAACATTCTATCAAAAACTTGCAGAGCCTTATCAGCAAGCCCATTATGGGCACATCCAATTATAATTGCATTCCAGGACGCGGTATCCCTGAATTCTAGACAACGAAATAAAGTCAGTGCATCAGTTATGCTGCCTGACCTTGAATAGATATGAATTAAGCCTTTCCCTAGAGTCAAACTTCGATCATATCCACACTTTACTAACTGGGCATGAAGCTGTTTAGCCTGCCCCATGGCTGCTAGACTTGAACATGCGGTAAGAGTTCTCTCATAACAGAGCTCATCCGGTTTAGGTCCCAATAAGTGCATTTTTTGGAAAAGTAGCAGTGCCTCCTGCCACTGCTTATGATCAACATATCCAGAAATCAATTCAGTCCATGAAATTACATTCCTTACAGGCATCTCTGCAAAAATTTGGCATGCCTTTTTCAAATTTCCACTTTTGGCACATCCTGCAACTAATCCATTCCAGGAAACCACATCTTTCTCTCCCATGTTGTCGAAAATCTGATGAGCATCGTCCATGTGTTGACATTTGGCATACAGATCAACAAGAGCACTACTGACAACAAGATCACCCTCAAACCCGCTTCTCAAGACTTGAGCATGAAACTGCCTCCCAATTGGCAACGCCCCCAGATCAGCACAGGCACCCAAAATACTGGCAAATGTAAAGTGATCAGCTCTCACACCAGCCTCAGCCATTTGTTTGAACAGTTGCAGACCCTCTTCCCTGTAACCCTTCCTTAGGAAACCAACCATCAGAATGGTCCACGAAACCACATTTCTGAGAGGCATTTGATCGAAAACAGAATACGCATCTCTCATAAATCTATGACCTGCATAACCAGACAACATGCCATTCCAGGACACAACATCCTTGCCTCGGGTCTCATCAAAAACCCTCTTGGCATCCTTCATGCTGCCACATGTTGCATACATAACCAGAAGGGCAGTGCGCAGGACCAAGTCTGAATCAAAACCACTCTTCAAAACAATTCCATGAATCTGCTCACCCAACTTCAATGACCCTGTACCAGATCCTGCAGAAACCTTCAGAGCTGAAGCCAGCAAATGCTGATCGATTTGAACACCACTTCTTGTCATATCTCGGAACAATACAGCAGCCTTTTCATGATGCCCCTTTCTCACATACGCCGAAATCATAACATTCCATGTTATCCTATTTCTAACAGACATTTCGTCAAACACAGTGCGTGCATCGTTCAGGCTGCCCCATTTCGCTTGGACACTAATTAATTTCGTCAGAATAAAAACATCTGGCCTAAATCCCGTTTGTTTCATATGCAGAAATACCTCTTTTGCAATCGTACCTGACTTTGCCACGCTGCAGCCCCTGACAAAGCAGGAATAAGTATAGCCATCTGGTTTCAATCCGATCCCATCCATTCTGCGTAGCATATTCATGGCTTCTGCCAATTTTCCACGCCTTGATAGACTTCTCACGTTGGCGACAATGCCTGCGGCGCCTCTTGTGTTGGCAGAAGAAAGCTTTGTTTCTTCGGCATTTTGAGTGAAAGAGCGGTTTGTGCTCTGTGAAATTCCATATCGCTGAAACAAGCTCCGAAAATGTCTGCATTGATGGTTTGAGAACAATCTGTTTAGGTATCTGAGCATGGCAGTGGATCTTGTTCAGCGGTGCAACGGATGCGCAGTTTCCTTGATTTCGATCCATGCAAGGACAAACATCTGAACTTAACAAATTTCATTCATTTCTGGATGATGATTTCTAGTGAATAATGAAGGGTTCTGTATTACCTTCACCCTGGCAATCCATTTTTTCCGATCACTACCACGGCTTGAATCCACAAATTGTGTTGTGTTGCAGCCTGTGAAACAATGCAACTCGGATTTGGTTAAGGACGCCAATAACGTAAGAAATGGGAAGCTTTAATATGCTCATTGAAATGATATTTCCCCATTTAGAAAATAGAAGAGAAAAGAAAATTAAACTCTAAAGCACTAATGTTAACATGGATGAAAAGTAAAAAAATCCACAAATGTGTCTACTGAAAGTCATTGATGCGGCCAGCCCAAAAACCATTTTCAGCAAAGCGGTCGCTAGGTGGGAGGCAAATTAGAATAGCTTTCTAACACAGTTCAATTTTCTCGAAATGTAAATGTCTACTTTAATTTAGCATGCTTTTTTGAAGTAACTCATAATTACCTTGGGGGGGAGGGGGGGGGGGTGTCGGACCCCAAAAAATAAATTTAATTAATAGAGAAAAAAGAAAATAGTACAAGAAATTAGGAAACGCTCACCTCAAAAGAGGAGAAACTACAAGAAATTAGGAAAAACGGAAGAGAAAAAGTTCAAGAGCTCAACTGCAGCATTAGCTGTTGAACAATGTCTCCTTGAATAGACAAGGAGAGAATATTAGTAGGAGAATCACGTTGAAAAACCACATTACAACGAAATTTCCATATAGCATGGAGAATAAGGGGACGAAGGCGACACCAAATAAAAATCAAAGAGCCTTGAAGATGCGGAGTGTCACCAAAAAGAACCTCATCCAAGCTTGGTCGAAAACCCTGTAAAAACCTGCCACACCAAATCCAAGAGCTATGAGCAAGGGGACAAGAAAAAAAACAATGAGTAAAAGCATCTTCCCTGTGACAAATAGGACATCGCGGGTCAGGAACCCCCAGATGAGAGCGTCGAACACCCACAGGAAGACCTTGGTGTATCAGATACCACAGAAAATGTTGAATCTTTGAAGAAGTAGGAGTAGTCCAAATAGTCTGAATACGTTGCTTCCAAACCTGCACATTAAGATTAACTTGCCAAAGATGGTTGAATCTAGGCCAAATATTAGTAGTGGAATTAATAAGAGAGTAAACAATCTTAGAATGATAGGGAAAAACTTGATGACCAGAAATCCAAGAAAGATCTAAAAAACCACCAAGGGAGTCTTGAATAACAACACTTTTGTTCAAGCTATCCAAAATCGTACAAAAGGTAGACTTTTGAGCAGCATTAATACCGTAAATAAGGTGACATTCAATCCAAGTAATCCAACGATTATGAATGCGAAGAGAGGAGAGGAAGGAGATGCCAAGCTTATCCCAAGTGCTACATAGACGAGGACGCTTAATGGCCCAAGGTTCGTTGTGAATGGGAATCCACCAAGGAGAAAGCTTATAAAGTGTAGAGGAAGAAATAGTGATAGTGTTAAAGTTCCAAAACTGACTGATATAACACCATGCCTTCCAAATGTGTTTGATGACAACAGTACCAAAAATGGTAATACCAGTGGGAAAAAGAATCCAGTTAAGGAAATGAGTATTATTCCAATAATTACTACCTTTGGGCTTCCCAAGCTGAATGCGTTTAAGGAAAAGAAGCTTCCAAGGTTCAGAGCCAGATAAGCATTTGGCCATCCATTTGGCACATAACACAATGCCCTGTTTGTAGCAATTAATGAGGCCCAATCTGTTGTCTTCTTTATGAGAAGTACAGACGTTCCAAGCAACCCAACAAAATCCTTTCTTAGTATGGCTGTTGTTCCAAAGAAAGTGTTTGACTAGTTGATCAATGCGACGATAAGCAGAGATGCTAGGAGCCCAACAAGAAGAGTAATACACATGGGTAGCTTGGAGAATATGCTTGCAGACAATAAATTTACCAGCCATAGATAGCTTCTTTTCCTTCCACTTAATAAGCTTTTGTTCAAGTTTCTTCACAGTGACATCCCATAATGTTTTGGATGATCCGCCAAAAGAAAAGGGAATGCCAAGAAGCTTAAAAACTTGATCCTTTCCTAAAAATTGCCAAGACTTAGACAACGCCTAGGCTTGAACCTCTTTGTTGCAAAAGATAGAAGATTTGAACCAATTAATCTGAGAGCCAGAGAGTCTACAATATTGATCAATGCGATAAAAAAGACGATCAGCAATAAGAGCATCATTTTTTATCATAAAGAATGAGTCATCAGCAAAATGCATATTCAATAAGGAAGGAACATTATGATCAATGAAAATACCTTGAAGCAAATTTTGTTCCTTATCCTTATGAATAGCATGACACAAAAAGTCCGCAGCAAGAATGAAGAGGTAAGGAGCAAGAGGACAACCTTGCCTAACAGAGCGCTCAAGCTTGAAGCAATTAGTTAAGCCAGCGTTAGTAGCCACAAGGGCATTGGCGTCGGCAAAAAGAGTCTCCACCATTTTAATAAAATTAATGTGAAAACCATATTTATGAAGGCAAGCAATAACAAATTTCCACTCAATTTTGTCATACGCTTTAGCATAATCAAGCTTAAGAAAAGCAATGTTTTGATTGGAGTCCTCGGCCCATTGCATACCTTCCCAAGCCGCAACAACATTATCAAGAATATACCTACCCTTAACAAAGCCTGTTTGCATTGGGGTAATGATCTGAGGGATAATTAGCTTCAGTCTATTAGCAAGACATTTAGCCAAAATCTTGTAAACAGAGTTAAGGAGAGTGATAGGACGCCAGTTACCAATCAATGAAGGATCACCTATTTTAGGAATAAGACGGATGACACCTCTATTTAACTCAAGACCGAGAGACTGTTGATTTATGGCTTCTGCAAAAAACATAAGAGAGGTCTGAACCCACAATATCCCAATGATTCTTAAAAAACTCAATGGGGATGCCATCAAAACCAGGGGCTTTATCATTGGCCAGGCTAAACACAGCAGCCTTGATTTCAGAAAGAGAGATATCTTGAGCGAGAAGATGATTGTGACTGCTATGGACAATACTAGGTAGGTGATCTGAGTTAGTAGCAAACTCATCCTAATCAAACCCATTGGAGACAAAGAGGCATTGAAAATATTGTTCAAGAAAATTATTTATGACATGAGGATCGGAGGTGTTTAGCTTGTTGAATATGTAGATGTCAAGTCTATAGATTCATAAATGTAAATAGAATATACGGGTGAAATCCAGAAAGAATCAAAATAGAAACAATAAAAATGGATGTATCTTGTAGAGGTCCAATAAGAATTTGAGATTCATTGCATGAAATTACACAAAACTAAATAATAAATTTTTCTTATACACAGAGTGGAATTTGCAAATTTAACATTAGAAGATTCGTATAACCAAACATGACTAGGTGTTTTCAATCTTACAATACTAAGAATAAGTTATAAAACCAAAATAACAAGGATGGCATCACAAGGAAAATTTTGGTTACAAAAATGATGTATTGGAAATCCAAATATAATAATTAATTCAAAACATGCTAAGATAATTTATTAAAAAGGTTTTGGAGGGATAGCAAAATAAAGCTTCAATTTCACAAACAACATTTGAAGTGGCATATATAATAACATGGATTATCTAAGTGCACTACTCTTCTGTATTCATGTAAACCTTGATTAGTACAGTGATAATGAAATCATATTACCCTTGAGTTGAAACTATAAAATGTAACAACGTGTAATATGAGGATAAAATATGTTGACTTTTGCATACTACAAGTTGATGAGCGGCTAGGTACCCCTACGCCCAACCATGCGAATCACGAGCGTTCACACGCGACTCGGTCGATATCCGTAGACTGTAAGCACTTCGCATACACCAAACCCCAACCAGCAAAACCTTGTATTAGAATGGTCGTTGTCTTCCCAACCTCACTTGTGATGTTTTGATTACGATGGTTAAGTAAGATTGAGGCAAATGATTTTTATGGCTTTTTCACTTTATCTTCCAATGTCTAATTCTTGAAATGAAATGTAAGGAATGGAATATTACGTAATCTATGATTATCCTAATCTATCTCTTAACTCTTCCTAGCATAAGTATCTGGTCCCATCTTCCGTGCACATCTTGAGCATCCCCTAACCACTGCTGGGTTACCAAACGTTAAACATCACTTGGTTGCCAAGTGTTGGATTTACATTTGAGATGGTCGTACTTATGGTTTTTACAAGCTATAAAAGAGCGATGACGATTAAAGTAATAACAATGAAAGCTTAAGGAATTATTAAAGCATAGAAATATTAAACTATTAAATGCTCAAAAATGACTAAGTCCAATTGTTGTAAGGAATGCTTGAAAAGCTCGTCTTTATTGCCGGTCACACCAATGGGTTGAAGTACATTAGTGCTCAAATAAAGAGTCAGACACCTTTCTCACACCTACTGCAGGCACTTGGAAAAATATTCTAACTCTTGCAGAAACAAACTGCAAGAGCTTCACTACAACTGCCAAAAAAAATACCTAAGTGTGGCGGAAGCACACTTATTTATAGGCTAGAACAGGCGCTGCATAAACAAGGCCTTGTAGACGCATGGACAGATGCGTCAACGGGGCTGCGTCGACGGGGCTGCATCGACGCAGCTGCATATACGGGGCCCCGTATATGTGGCCCAGTTGATGCATCGACTACTTAGTGCTTCATCACAAGTGGTTAAGTATGGGCAATATATATTATTGAAATATTGTAAAGTGGATTGTTTCACAAGTGAATAGAAAATCTAAATTAAAACTTTCTATGAGTTGTGTAAGCTACCAATGATAGTTATATAATAATACATACAAAAGTGTTCAAACCACATGAACATTAGACACATTTGTTGTGCTTAGGATTTATTGCTATTGATGTATTTTATACTAAATTATTTGGCTTACCAAATCCCATGCATCTACATAGATGTAAGTAAATTAAAGATTTAGTTTTAGAAATCAACTAAGTATCCAACATGGATAATAAAGTATTTTCTATGATAAAGTACGACCTATGATGTGCATGATATAGATTTCAAAAGTAGACATATTGCCAAGATGTTTCAATGTAATGTGGTTTTTTACAGAGATCCTCCAACTAATTTTCTTCTTTTGTTAGTTCAATGTCACATCATTCAACAGTTGATGCTTCAACTAAATTCTTAAGTGTTTCTTTCTGATGAGTCACATTATTGGGCTACATCAACGGAATGTTGTCGACGTGATCCCATCGACGTAGGTTTTAACCCATTAATGTGTACTTGTCGATGAGGCACCTTGTCTTTACCTACAAATGTGCACCTACCCATTGCATTTATGGCAATCTTTCAATAGTTGTAATGAAGCACTTGTAGTTTTTTCTTGCCAACAATTAGAATATTTTTTGAGTGCCCACAATAGGAGTCAAAGAAGTGTACATATCTTTATTCAAGCACTAATGTACTTGAGCACCTCAATGTGGACAGAAATAAAGACAAGCTTTTATGATTAAACCTTGCAACACTTGGACTAGATTAATTGTCTATTTATGCATTTGATATTCATGCAATTACTTTAATGTTTTTAAGTAATTAATTAATATCAATTAAATAGCAAACATAAGTACTATGATGAATCGTGGTTTGCCAGGCCTTGATATCAGGAACATGATATCGAGTACAAGATATCGGGTACCCAATATCTCAACCTAGATACGATATCGTATACACGATATCGTGATTCCTATGTTGGCCTATAAATATAGCACTCAGGCGCACAGGAAGAGGAGTCATTCCNCGTGATTCCTATGTTGGCCTATAAATATAGCACTCAGGTGCACGGGAAGAGGAGTCATTCCAGTAAGTCTTTAAGGGGAGTCTTTTTGTCAGTTTTTAGTTAATTTTCAGTTCCTTTTCCCAAGTGCATGCTCGCAGTGTGATGCTTGTAATTGTATGGAATCTTTGTTCTAGTGTGATGTACTTGGACACACACATGATAGGCAATAAAGATCGAAATTACTCCATCATTGCAGCATTCAATTAACTCTTATTTACTTTAATTGTTGATTATTTATTGTTGTCTTTCTAGTTAATATTTCCCTTATTATCATTTACACTTCCTGTTATTAACGTGGAATGAGTACGTCTTAATCACGAACATTTAAGTGTAACTACTTGGTAACCCAGGAGCGTATCTAGTAGTGCTCGAGTAATGTGCGCTTGGTTATCCCAGAAGTAGTACACAAAGTCCAAGATGCATAAGAATGATTAAGGACGAATACTCGTCGCACTTAGGCTAGTTTAGATTTTACTTCATATTGTTTATTAGCTTAATAAAGATTATTTCTCATTGTCTCTAGGAGTAGAATAGTGTTAAAAATCACATCATACACCTCACTCTGGACTAAAACATACATGACAAAGCAAATACTAGTCCAGGTGGGAAGACAACAAACTATGATCATCGTATAATTGTCTAGGTGCCACAACTAGTCCGTCTGCGGAGTTCGACCGATCATGTGTACACACTCATAGTCATATGGTTGAGCATAGGGGTACCTCATCGCTCATCATTGGCGCCATTGCCGAGGATGGTGCTAGTTATCTATATTAGTTATATCATACAAGATCGCTATAATAGGGTATTAACGATATATCTTTTAGGCAAAGAAATTAAATTCAATTAAGTCACACACAATTCACAACAATGTCTCTTTCACAAGATAGTGATAATGCAACATCTAACGAGGTAATTCATTAGAGAACCAACAAAGACATTTGGAGTACTTAATCTTATATAGGAGTTTCATATGTTCATAGAAACCCCAATGATACTCGAGGACTTTTGTCATCCAACTTAAACACCTCTAGTGAAGATTGGACATCTCCTAGAATGAGGGGGCCTATAAGGCCTAGGACCTTCTCAATGGGTAGTAAGAGTACATCAGGGGATGATTGGGAGACTTACAAAAGTCATTATGAGTTTTTTAGCTCCCTTTCTTTATCTGCTCTTTCAACGTTGGGTTGTGACATGGATGACTATTCCTCAAGGGGTCGATATAGAAATAAAAATCGAACCCATGAGCAAAGTCAGGAACGCCAACATGAACAAAGAAAACATCGTCCTAGCTCACAAACTCATAACCTACTTAGTGATGGTGAACCCCTATTAGCCACTAAGAGCCTAAAGCATATACAAGAGGCTATTCAAATATTCCACAGGCATCGTAAGGAAATCCATCTACCCAAGCTTGATTTAAACAACTTTCCCAAGTTTTCAGGAGGTTATGATTTAGACTCGTAACATCATTTACAAGCCTTCTACAATGTCTGTGCATGGAACAACATTGATAATGGATGGCAAAGACTTTAGCTCTTTCCTATGACACTCATTGGCCAAGCAAAAGTATGGTATAGGCCTTTAAAATCAAAATCAATTTGTTGTTGGCCCACAATGGTAGAACTCTTCAATGAAAGATATCAAACTTATGCAAGAGTGTTAGCCTTGAGGAGACAAATCCAAGAGTGGAAACAAGAGCAACATGAACCCTTTGACATGGCCTTAGAAAGATATTATTCTTTATTAAACAAATGCCCAAGCCATGGGTTTTCCGAGAAAAGGCTAATGTATCACATCATGGATGGGCTCCATAATGAAACAAGGGAGACCCTAGGGATGTATGCCCCAGGTCAACTATGTGAACTACGAATCCATCAATTCCAAGAGCTTATTAAGCGGGTAGCAAAAGAAGAAGGAGAAATAGCCAAATGGGAGAATGTTGAAAAATCTCAATAAGACCAAACTCTTGAAGTAACAAAGGTCCATAATCATAAAGAGGAGAAATCAACTCATCTTGAGGAGGTGAAACCATTTCTACCTTTGCTAATACTAAAATCACTAGATGAAATTGAGGCAAAGGGCAACAAGATGACAGAGTGGGTACATGAAAAATGTAGAGAATATGCAAACAGTATTAGAGGTAGAACCAAGCAAAATAACTCTGACAACCAAAACAAATAGAGGATGCCAAACCTAGAAACAAGACAGAACACCATTCGATAATCAGAAAAAAAGGGCTAAAGAAAATGAGGATAGGGGCTCAACCGCAAAACATAAGTATCAATATGATGTTTGCCTATACGATCACCTAAAAGGCCAATGCCCAATCTTGTCACATCTCCATGAGTGTTGAGGAAGAATGTTACATCCAAATTTCATACAGAAGTACATGGTTGGACACATCCCTATCTTACAACTTTATGGGCAATTCCAAAACTCATCGTACTATCCGTGGGTAAATTCTTACCAGCCTTAGTACTATGCTCAACCACAGTGGCAAAACCCCTAGTCATGTGGAAGGCCATCACCAAACTAGCCATACCCTTTGTATTATGTTCAACACTCTATTTCTCCAGCTGGATCAACATCCTCTATTTGACCTCATCATTATCATTCTCCTAAATATCATCAACCCATGTCCTCTCCTATGGGATCACCACCTCATGTTCCTTATACTTCCCCTTGCTCTTAATATTCTCATCCTTCACCTCCTCCTCCTACATCACCACTAGTAGTACCAAAAGGTTTTACACCACAACACCAACCCACGAACATTACTTGTGCTACTATTGTTAATAGTAGTGGGAATCCTCCACAACGTCGAAAGTGTCCTTTCTTTAGGCATAGCTGTAGAAAGAAACAACATGGTTCTAAAACCACTGCATCCTCCAACTTAGCACAAGCCCAACACTGTGATGCACCTTCCTCTTCAAACTCAATGCCTCTTGTTACCTTATTTAGGCCACTAATTAATACTTCAACAACCATGTGACCCAATGAATATAACAACATGGGGAGACATATCGACCCTTGCATACCATCTTATGGTCACAGGTGCAATAGTGGGTCAGCCTCTTATAACATGACCACATCTTATAATCTGCCCTACTATGCCTACTATAATCAAGTGTGTGAACCCCAATTTGGGTACATTCCTACCACCACACCAAAAGACACCCAGTGGTTTGGATATGATCAGACCCTAACAGTTCCAATATGCATGGATCCAAACTTTCCATTTATTAATTCTCGCCATGATCAGAGGTTCAGTCATGGGGGATACCCCCATTATAATAAGCAGAATTAGTAAATGTTTTTCTTTTTCTTTGGTTTTATAGTTTTTCATTTTCTGATTTTTCATCTTTCAATTTGTTGTTTTATCTTTTTGTGGATAATCTCATCTATGAATAAAATGCTCATGTAACCAGTCGGTTGAGGTGTTGTTCTATGTTATTGAGTCACAAGTAACTAATTATTTGGACAGTGAGCCCACAACATCCACCCACCCATTCTATTAATAAGAGGTTCTACTCTGGGTACGATGATATTCTTGTTATCATTAAAACTTAAAGTAACTTTGTACTCATTATGCCCATAGCAAAGAGTGATGAACTAAGAGGGAATGGAGTGTGACATCAAGGGGACTTGTGGATTCTCTTTGGTGACATCTGTAGGTGCTATCATGTAGCTTGGTTGTACTAAGATCCTTGTAGATTTAATGAAAAATGGGAGTAAGAGTTGTGATAAAGGCACTCAATAAAGCAACTCAATGCTATTATGGGGGGTCCCACTAGAAAGACGTGTACCCATGCCTAAAGGTTGGCAGCTTATCTAGATCACCATTGGAAAAGACAAAGTGCCAAAGCAGCCAGAGAAAAAAAAAGAAATGAAGTGGAAAAGAAAAGACCAAGAAAAAAAATGTGCCACAAACAAATTTGAATCACTCCTCCTTTGTGCAAAACATCAAGTGATCGTATGCCTTGTTGTCATGGTGTTCTTATAGTTGTCTATCATTGGGATGAAACAATGCGATGTCACTGATCATAGGTATGAACTTGGTTTTGATCTTGGAGTGAAAGGCTAATGGTAATTTAATCATACACAACACTTAGAATTCATTGTGCCTAGGGTAAGTTACCTCACGTCCCGATCTCTGTAATTCCTTCTGCAATTCCTCTCATCTCACTATCCAAGTATTTCTAACTTGTGTCTTGTGTGGCATAGAATTCATACCTCGTCGTGGTGGTATTTAACATGTGTGTGTTTTGTTGCACTGGTGCAGATTACATTTAACCCTTCTAATGCTTATAGACATTTTAAGGTGTGGTTACGCAAGGGCATGATAGGTTAGAACCTTCTTTGGGGAGGACCCACTTGTGTAAATTTTGTAATTTGTACTTGTTGCACACCACCACATCATTTTATACCCTCCAAGTACTCCCTTGTCAAATCTATTCTTTTCTTTGTCATCATTTTATCGAACATTCCTCAAAACCATTTCCTATCCTTTTATGTGTCACCTAAATAGATCAGGTCCAACATTAAACTTTTAGGGCAACTTCCTTGAAAAATTTCTAACTCTAGAATTACATTAAGCAATGAATTAAACATTTATTAAAGGTAATGCGTAAGGTATAAGATAACCAAATTTCTTTAAACAACCTTACTGACAATCGGTCCTTATGTGATTACAGATGGCCCCTAAAAGAGGACAGCAAGGAGGACCTTCTCAAGGTGCAATTAAATGCTTGAGAGGAGGCAAAGGCCAATGACCTCATGCAGAACATGCAAAGCAAGAGGCATAATCATTCAACATCCATCAGGAAACTCCTGTCACTGCATAATCTGGCCAAGTAGAAGGTGAAGAGGTTAGGGCCAAAGCCTATGAAGAGGAACAATGGCTATTTGTGGCATAGTATGTCAAGGCCAATCAAGTGTTCCCACAGCTGCTGTGTCCATGGGAAGTGTCAACTCCATTAAACATTGGAACATCAGCATGGACAACTCATGATCCTCGGACAGAAGAGGAGAAACTTCAAGTGCTTCTTCAATGATATCAATCTCAAAAGCCTGGAGCATAGGATAAAGGAAAGACACCCATGGAGGAGCCACCACCACCAGGAACCACATGAGTTCCACAAGTTTTTTATTTTATGTCTGTGTCCAAATTTTGTTTAATCCCACACTACGGCATGAAATAGTCCATGGTCATTCAATAATCCCATGCCTATCCACTATTTGTACTGGAATGAACTTTTTCCTTACTTTGTTTGACTCGAGGACGAGTCTTTATTCAGTCATGGGGGTATGATGAATCTCAGTTTGCCATGCCCCGATATCGGGTACGTGATATCGAGTACAAGATATCAGGTACTTGATATCTCAGCCTGAATATGATATCGTAATTCCTATGTTGGCCTTTAAATATAGCACTCAAGTGCATGGGAAGAGGAGTCATTCCAGTAAGTATTTAGGGGGAGTCTTTTTGTTAGTTTTTAGTTCCTTTTCCCAAGTGCATGTTTGTAGTGTGATACTTGTAATTGTACGGAACCTTTGTTCGAGTGTGACATACTTGGACACGTACATGATCGACAATAAAGATCGAGATTACTCCATCATTGCAACATTCACTTAGCTCTTGATTTACTTTAATTGTTGATTATTTATTATTGTCTTTCTAGTTAATATTTCCTTTATTATCATTTACACTTCCTGTTATTAACGTGGAATGAGTACATCTTAATCACAAACATTTAAGTTTAACTACTAGGTAACCCAAGAGCGTATCTAGTAGTGCTCGAGTAATGTGCACTTGGTTATCCCAAAAGTAGTAAACAAAGTCCAAGATGCGTACGAATGATTAAGGATGGATACTTGTTGCACTTAAGATAGTTTAGATTTTACTTCATATTGTTTATTAGCTTAATCAAGATTATTTCTCATTGTCTCTAGGAGTAGCCTAGAGTTAGAAATCACATCATACACCTCACTCTGGACTAAACCATACGTGACAAAGCAAATACTAGTTTAGGTGGGAAAACAACGAATTGCAACCAATGTATAACTGTCTAGGTGCCACAACTAGTCTATCTACGGAGTTCGATCAGATCATGTGTACACGCTCGTATTCGTATGGTTGAGCATAGGGGTACCTCATTGCTCATCATACAACTATCTTGGACATATGTTTAATGCTTAGTAATCCCAGTAATGCTTAACGTTTAGTAACCCAGTAGCGCTATAACATGTTCAAGATGTGTACGAAAAGTGAGAACGAATGCTTATGTTAGGATTAGTTAAGTATTAGCTAGTTATTAGATTAATTAAGGAATTAAATGCTTTATTCTTTTTCTTAGGTGGCATAAACCATAAAAGATAAAATGATAAAAATCATATACCTCATTTACACTTAACCATACATTTGCACTTCACAAGTGGAATTGGAAAGACAATGATTGGAACGATTAGATTCATTTCCTAGAACCAATGTACTTAGAAACCTAAAGTCTACAAAATTCAACCAAATTGCTTAGTCAAAGCTAGTGATTTGTATGGTTGGGCATAGGGTATACTCACTGCTCATCATTGGCACCATTGTCGAGGACGTTAGTTAGCTACATGCACTATCTAGGACTTAGTTAAAATTATTCAACATCATTGGAATGAACCTTAAAGTTGAAATCATTCTTAGTATTAATAATAATATTAAAAGCACATTGTTATTTTTTTAAATCTAAAATGTCTTCTTCTAACAAGGATGATTCTCCACTAAATTTTGAGCATACATCCAATCAATAAAGGAATGAACGATCAAATTAGTGAGTGCCTCAACAATGTAAAGTGGTATATACTCATCTCAATGAGTATGTGCTAGAGTTCACCTTCATCCTACATCAAGATGAACAAACGTGATGGAGGGACATGGAGGGCAAATTATGTTGCCACTCGATCAATCAGTTCTTATGATGCTGCTCCAAACTCTTATGTGGTTTAGCATCTAGGGGCTCCATGTTGAATACATTGTGTAGGACCATGACTCTAGGGATTAGCATCCCATAGAGGCATAACACAAAAGATATTGGCAACACAAGAGGTGCTATGAAGCTTCCAAGAAGAAATGGTTCAATAACCCCTTGTTCATGCTAGGCCATAAAGATAATGAGGATACCTTCTCTAGGGATTCTTAATTTACTGACTCTCCTCCCCTTGGTTTCGATGAAGGGGACTTGAACTATAACTTATAATCCACTATAAATAATCCTTGTTCAGGCAAGGACTAGTCCCATGATCATGGTGGGTCCAAAGATGGGAGTCATGGAAAGGATGAGGATAGGCATCACGATGATGGCCGTGATGATCAAAGAGAGGGTGGTAGGCACCATGGTAATGCTAGTCCTTCTTCCTCTTCACCTTCATCATTCTCTTCTTCCTCCTTTGGCTTCAATGAAAGCCATAAAGGATGTGACCATGATGAAGGTGACCAATGGGACAAGGATGGTTGTAGGGCCCACAGGACTAGTTGAAATTAGGGGCGTGGGAAATCAAAGAAGGCCCACCACCATGAAAGAAGGGATAGCATAGGACATCATATGCATCATGGCCATCATAGAGGTCATGACTATGATGAGCCTTTTCTTGCAACTTGAATATGCTCAACATCGCAGAGGTAGTAAAAATTCCAACAAGGCATGTGAAAGATAGCAAAATAAAGCAATTGGATATGAACAATATCCCCAAGTTTGAACTGGGATACAACTCAGATCTACACAACCATCTTTAAGCCTTTCATGAAGTCTGTGCCTTATAGAACATGGAGAACAAATGATACAAATCCTTAAGGCAACCTAAGCAATTCCACCAACAATAAGCCTACTATCCAAGTGAAGTTCCACCATAACCTTATGAGCAGTACCATTAGCAACAACATCCACAATCATGGGAGATGCCACAATCAAGATAGCAATGCCCTTACCGATAACTTGATCCATATGGGTACTATGTTTACTAGCCCATTTCTCTATGTAACTCTTCCAATCACACTTCATTCCAGCATCACTACTACCCTTCTGAATACTATAGAGTCCAATCTCCAAGAGGGGAATCCTCACTTCCTCATTATCCTCATCATCTTTTTGCACTTGTCCTTCTACCCTCAACTCAATTACCACCTGCTCCATCAATATAGGATGAAATTTTGACCTAGTAGTAACCGACTCCTCAACTAAGTGGTTCGGAAACGAAATCCCAAAAAATACCATTCTTTTCAACCAATAGTCCTACAAAGCCCTCATAGACATATGTAGTTGATAGCCCTACTTCTCCCTCATCCTCTACATCTACATCCTTTGAGTCCCCTTCAAACCAAACACCTTCCAAAGTGCATACCATCATGTTGAAACATGTGGTAACCAATTGGACTAAGGCTAGCCACCTTTTTAGGAAATGTTTTGATCCTAGGAGTTCCCTTGTTTACCTGCAAATCATTGGGAATGAGCCTTGAAAAGCTCTTTTGGATTTAAGTTCTAGTGTAATTTGATTTCTCATGAGATGTACAAAGCCTAGAACCTGCCTCCACTCAAGAAGAGTAACATTCATCTTAATCTAGTAGACTAGTCCATTAGTGTTCCCTTAGGACTGATGCAAGACATTGTAACCACCATATGTAGGTGGTCCTATCCTGCTGACTTCCTAGTGATTTATGTTAATAATTGCAAAGGAAACTTTCTAATCATCATGGGAAGGGCTTGGTTGAGCACTATTGATGCACAGTTGGAAATTAGAAACCTCTCCTTAGAAATTTCCAAGGAAAATGCATTCGAAAAGATAAAGAAGAAGAGAGTTCCATGTATTGTGTATAGTGATACAAGATGCAACTGCATTCAAAAATTACAGTCTCTAAAAAGTACAAACATTACAGCATGTAAGTAGTATGCAGAAGTATCTGAAATTCAAAGGTACCTATACCTAGCAGCCACAAAATAGGAGAGCACCCAATGGCTGACATCTAATCCTAACAATAGCTCAACGATTTGCATGGAACCAACTAAGAGCTTAACAAGTACTTGTGTTGAAGGCACAGACAAACTAGAACAAATTCATCGCATGGTCTTCAATGATGAACCTAATGACACCAATTAGGAAGAGTTGGAATTCCCTGAAAGTTTTAAATAGAAGCCCCTTGTACCTATCAGTATGAAATATGCTTTTCTAAATAATGGAAAGTCAGTGATAATCAATGTAAACCTTACTCCTGAATAAAAAGAGAGGTTGTTGAAGGTGGTCAAAATGGCCAATAGCCTTTGCTTGGTCATATCCTGAACTCACTAGGATTGATCCTAGGATATGCCAGCATTGCATCTATATAGATCCTTCCATCAAGGCAAAGAGGCAATTGCAGCAATGGTTGAACCCCAAGTTGAAGTAGATCGTCAAGGAGGAGATTGAACAACTCCTCAAGGTAAGGTTCATCTATCCCATTGTGGATAGCAAGTGGGTTAGTCCACATATCATAGTGCCAAAGAAAGGTAGCAAGTGAAGGGTTTGTATTGACTTCAAGCTGTTGAACATGGCAACCTACAAAGACCATTTCTCATTGCCATTTGTGGACCAAGCTTTTGACACCATTTCTGGGCATTGCTTTTACAACTTTTTGGATGGTTATAGTGGCTGTAATCAAATTCAGATTGCACCCAAAGATCAAGCCAAAACTACATTTACAAGTCCGAGGGAAACTTTTGCATATAAAAAGATGTCATTTGGTTTGTGCAATGCCCCTGCAACCTTCCAATACCTTGTCCTTAACATTTGTCAATAGTAGATAAATAGCAGGGTGAAAGCCTTGATGGATGACTTCTCCACCTATGGTGCTACATTTAAGCAAGCCTTGGACCACCTTAAGCAAGTGCTGAAAAGGTGTGTGAAAACCAACCTTTGGCTCAATTGGCAAAAGAGCCATCTGATGGTCCAATAGGGCATTGTCTTGGGGCATAGAATATCACAAGAAGGGATTGAGGTGGACCCTAAAAAAATAAGGCTCATCCAAGGAATTACCTACCAACTAGAAACTATCAAAAATGTCTGATCAATGCTTGGTTAGACTAGCTACTATTGACAATTCATAGAGAATTTCTCTAAGATTGCTAAACCATTAGTAGAGTTGACAAAGAAAGATGCTCCATTTATCTAAATTGAGGAATGTGAGAAGGCATTCTAGCAACTCAAGCAGAAGCTTGTAGAAACTCTAATTCTACGAGCACTTGATTAGTCTATATCATTTCACATCATGATGGATGCATCAAATTATGCTTTGGAAGTCATGATCACATAGTTGGATGATCAGAAACATCCTTACTATATCCACTATGTGAGCCAAAGCATTGTGGGTGCACAGCTGAACTACATCACAATAGAAAAGGAATTGATGATAGTGGTGTATGCCTTGGAGAAATTCAAGCACTATGTGCTTGGGTATAAGGTATTCATGCACATAAACTACAGTGTAATTCAATTCTTGATGAACAAACCAATGGTAAGTCCTTGTGTCATACAGTGGCTTGTAATCTTACAAGAACTCAATCTCACGATGTAGATCGAAAAGGAACTGAGAACGTGGTAGCTGACCACTTGTCTCAGTTGAGATGGGACAACAAAAATAAGGAGAGTCCATTATCTAATTAATTTCCTAATGAACTCCTCTTTGCTGGTGCTATAACTAAACAAATACCTAATGCACCTAATTGGTACGATGGCATTCTCACCTATCTTCTCACTTAGGAGATGCCACAACAATTAGACCACAAGATGAAACAATAGTTTTTACACCAAGTGAAATGCTTCATGGAGATCAACAAACACCTTTACATGGTGTGTGCTAATGGCCTAGTTCATTGGAGTGTTCTTGATGCTAATCAACTATGCATTCTCTAAGATGTTCATGAGGATCCTTATGGGGGACACTATGCTGGAAGATGCACGGCCATTAAGATCCTAATGGTAGGGGATTACTAGCCAACACTCTTCAGGGATGCTTACTAATTCGTCTACTCTTGTGATTGCTATCAACGTGATGGTGGAATGACCGCTTGAATGGAGGGAGCTTAGTAGTGGATCCAACCATTGGAATCCTTTGACATTTGGGGCATTAACTTGATGGATCCCATCACACCCATGTCAAATGGAAAGACGTACATCATAGTCGCTGTTGACTATTGTACAAAATGGGCATAAGCAGTAGTTGTCACTGATTGTACATCTTCTACAATTGCTCAGTTTGTATAACAAAATTTTGTAAATAGGTTTGGCATGCCGTGTGCACTAATTTCTGATAATGGTACTCATTTTATAAGCACTACCTTCTAAAAGCTCATGCAACACTTAGGGTTAGAACATAAATTAATGACACCTTACCATCCCCAAGCCAATAGTCAAGTTGAGGTTACGAATAAGGAGATCACTGAGATCTTAACAAGAAAAATTAGTAAATATAAGAGAGACTAGAGCACTTAACTTAACTATGCCCTTTGGGCCTATCGCTCAACATGGGAATTCCCTATAGGCTATTCTCCCTATGAGCTGGTGTATGGAAAACTGCAAACTCTTCTTATTCAATCTAAGCTTTGTACATTTTCAACAACCTATGACCTTGACCTTGACTTGAGTCTAGCACAAAAAGAGAGAATGATCAACTTTAACATGCTAGATGAGAATAGATTGGTGGCCTTGTCTTTGAATGAAGTGCACAAAGCATTCAACAAGCAACACCATTACCTTAAAATAAGGAAAGTAAAATTTCAACCGAGAGACAAGGTCCTTTACTAGAACCCCACACATGTACCATAATGAACTAAGTTTCAAACGCTATGGGAAGGACCTTATATCATATATGAAACTTTTCCTTCTAGGGCCATGATGATCTACAAACTTGACAACCCAAACAAGAAACTACTTATCAACACACAACAAGTTAAGCCTTTCCATGAGCCTAAGAGAGCCAATGCTAGCAACACCTCCTTGGATGAACAACCTTGCTTGATATTTCAGATCTCCTCCTTCAACTCAGTCATGGGGGCAATGGCCATCCATGCCAAACCAATTAAAGTGGCTCCTTAGTTTTTTTACTTTTTTGTTTGACATCATTTTTTGTTTTATAATGTCTTTAGCATGTTTTATTCTTCTTGAATATTTTACAATTCTTTTTATATTTTACTTTATTTTGGTGTGATTTTTTCTTATGTTTTTCTAATGTTTGTTTTCTTTTCCTTTATTACCAATAGGACACATTGATGTTGTAGTTGTTTGCTAATGGTGGTTTGTACTTCATGTTATTTGATTGCTAATGTCTAGATTCTATCTATGACTTTTGATGATTGATAACTAAGACATGGTTTCTTTTTCATGAAATAGGAAATGAGTCCACGTCATCCACCCATCCAAAAAACTCCATGGTGTTCCTTGTTTTGGAAATATGAGGTCCCTTTCCTTAATGAAACTTTAACAAACTTGTGACCTTGGTAGTTTCCAAACTTGGAAAGGATTAAATGGATTGATAAGGATGTGACTTTAAGGGATTTGATGCTCTCTATACTTGCCTACTCTCTTAAGTGCATGAGTGTTTTTATGGATTTCTTACCATTTTTCTGTCGACCAATAACATGAAGTCAAAGTCTTTGCATGGTGTGGTTTCCATCCAAAAATTTATAAAAACATAAAAT
This sequence comes from Gnetum montanum, assembly GCA_015680685.1. Lineage (NCBI taxonomy): Eukaryota > Viridiplantae > Streptophyta > Gnetopsida > Gnetales > Gnetaceae > Gnetum > Gnetum montanum. The sequence continues at coordinate 107,340 of MNCI01032173.1, read as the reverse complement.
TCCAAAAAACATGATGGAAGTTCAAAGCACACCCCTTAGACAAAATAACGAGCTACAAGCACTAGTTATGGGACTAGAAAGGCATGTTACCCATGCTTGAAGGTTCCCTCTAACTAAGGCCCTTTTTCACTTACTGCTTCTCTTTTAGGAATGGTGATTGATCTGTAGGAGCATTCTTGTGTTTCGATGAGATAGACTTATCTTAGAGTATCGACACAAAGTCACTAGAAGAGGTTGGTTTTGATCTAAACTAAGGATGGACTTTACCAAGTCATTTAATCAAAAAATTCACAAGAAAAGCATACGTAGGAGGGAGGACCACAAATGGAACCTAAAGGAAAGCATACACAATAAGGAGGACTGTCCAAACCAAGGGACAAATAAACAAGAACTGGAAGAGGCCAAGAATAGCCCTAGGAGAAGGTAATAGAAACCCATGCAACAGGACCTCTTCAAGAGGAGCCCAAAGTGGAATTTGGCAAACAAATTTCTAAAGAAGCAACTACAACAGAATAATCACATCAAGATAAGACACTAGGGCCAAGACCAAACCTTGAGGTCATCCTGATAGATGCCTGCCTCAAGTAGATTGCATCCAAGGAGGTTCAGAAATCTATACTTTAAGAGCTAAACTTTGGACCCTTCTTGGAGTTTTCTCCCCTATAAGTCAAGACTCAACTACAGAGCCCTCCCATGTGGTCCATCATCACTTCTAGTGGGGAGTGGTACATGGGAGAGACATACCTTTTCTAGAACAATAGGCAGGCTAGTTCCATGGTCAAAATCAAGGACATATCTATGTCCTACTCAATGAAAGCAATCTTTAAGGCCCTTAGGTTTCTAGAAACTAGGGCCAATCTTGTAGAAATTCTAATGTAGGCAAATCCAGGTGTCTAAAAAGAATGGACACAATGGTGTTATGGAGTGGACTGCAAGGAGTTTCGTGTACTTATCACAATAGAATGTGCATACTTCAAAATTGTGACCTTTTACCTCAATCCAACAGTGAGGTCTAGAAAGATCATAACTTTTTCTGCTCATGCATGCACCACTCTAAGTGGTAGATTCCCAGTCAACCTTCCATAGCTAATCTATCTTAAGATAGAAAATCACTTCAAGAAGAATGAACGTGGAAGGAAGGCACTCCCCTTTCCATGTCTCATTAGAAAATTATGCAAGAGGGGAGGCATAACCTACTACATAAATGACAAAGTCCAAAGCACTTCAGCCGCTTCTCAGGTGAAGATGATGATGGATAAAGTGCCTACAAAAGTGATCTAAGAAGAGGAGTAGTAACCACCACCTCCACCACTTGCTCATGAGATAACGTCAAAGACTTGTGCTACCTTTTAGCACATGCACAAACTCTGAGAGTAGCTACCACAACAATAGCAGTAGCAAGAACAAGTGGTGGTGACCCATTTGTATATAGACTGACCATGAGCCATCTTAATGAAGTGGCCTAAATAGTAATCTAGATGGTAGGTGGAGCACCAATTTCCTTAGCCCAATGCATGTAGGTGTACACAAGATTGAATCCAATTTCCTTAGCCCAAGACACACTGGGAGAACGAGGCCCTAATTGCAGAAAAACATTACCTACAAAATGTTGATGCATAGAAACAATAGATGTTTGAATTCATCCATCAATAGAAGGAGCAGCTAGCCAAGATGAATGCTAAACTAAGGAGGTTGGTAGAAGAGAACAGAAACCTCTTGATGGAGGAAGTTCATGCCTTGCACTAGAAATCTGCAATTGAGATTGCTGCCTAGAAAAATCAGACCCTTAAGTTCAAAAGGATGAAAAATCATTATAGGAACTAGGTGGGATTGTAGAAAGAAATCAATGAGATGCACATCCAATTGGCAATGGTAAAAGTCAATGAGGCCCTCTAGTAGCTCTAACAAGGATGCAATGTTTGGCAATCTATCTTTGATGGGTTGAATGCATACAACAAGTCTGAAATCCACATCAAGGAGCTATAGATTGAGGAAATGATAGAGTATATGGATCTTGCCAACCTTCGATATGCAAACCTAGCAATGCTGACTACCAGAAGGCCACAGTCGTAGTTGGAGAAGTAGGTGGCTAGCTTGTACTTGTTGTATGAGGTAAAGTTCAAGCACCATAAGGAAGTTGAGGTTCTAAAGGTAAAGATCATTGATTAGAGATCAACTGTTGAGAACCTAGCCAAAAGAACGAATGACTACCAAGAGTTGCAAAATGCACTCAGGGCATTTGACATGGAACGTAAATAGCTTGTTGTATGACTTGTAAATGTGAAGGAGTTGTTTCTAATAATGCCTTGTCCATGGGATATTCCCATTCTAGCCCACATTTGTGAAGTAGCATGGACTATGAATGATCCTTTGAGTAAGGAGGAGAAGATTAAGACTTTGTTGGATCCCTTCCATCTTCCACGACAAGTTGTCACTACAGTAAGACAACCACAACAACCACCTCAACCACCTCATGCACTTGAAGCAAGAGAAGGTCCTTTGGAACCTCAAGAGCCTCCATCTCTTGGGACTGTCTAATTTTCTTCATCATCTTCTAGCCATCTTAGGAGTTGTATTTGTCATCTTTTGCCATGGTGTTCAATTTTGTTGTTCAGAATACTACTTTTTATAATGATTGTAAATCTGTACACTTGGGCACTTAGTTTTTTGTTGTGTTTGTTTTAAGTCTATAATTAATCAATAATCCCATACCTTCCCAAATTTTGTAAAGAACTAAAGGACAAGTTTTTGTTCAATCATGGGGGTATGATGAGTTACATTGTTGGGCTACATCGATGGGATGTTGTTGACATGACCCTATTGATGGGATCTCGTCGATGTGATCCTGTCGACGTAGAGTTTGACTCGTTGACATGTACCCATCGACAGGGCACCTTGTCTCTGCCTATAAATGTGCACCTATCTTCACTTAACCCATGTCTAATATATATCTAAATTTGTATAGTTCTCTTACTATAATAAGGTTAATCCTTCTTATCTTTAGGCACCATATTAGTAGCAATGATATTTAGAAGAGTAGCTCTCAATAGAAGGCATTTTGGATATTTAAGTTTACAAGTGTTATAGGATTTGATGAGTCATGAATTTGCTGGCTGTGATATCACAACCATGATATCGCAGTGGTTGTGATATTGCTACCATGATATCACAGTTGTGATATCACATGGGTTGCAATATCGCGTCGTGTCTTTCCCTGCGATATCGCGTACACGATATCGCAGCCCACTGCCAATTCTATAAATAAGAGGCAGCTCTCCCTTGTTTCTCCACTTAGATTTAGACCCTTAGCTAGACTCTTGCAGTTTTATCATTCCAGAGTTAGAATATTTCCCAGTGTATGCCCGCAGTGTGGTGAATGTAATTGTATTGCATCCTTATTCAAGTGTGACGTACTTGGACACGCACATGACCGGAAATAAAGATCGAGATTACTTCATCATTGTAGCATTCACTTAGGTTAATTATTTATTTAATTTTTATTTAATTCTTTCCTAGTTAATCTCTTCTCACCCTTAAACTCATGTTAAACGTGGAATGAGTACGACTTGATTACAAGCATTTAAGTGTGACTACTTGGTAATCCAATAGCGTACCTAGGATCTGCGCTTGGTAATCCCGGTAGTAGTCATGCACGAAGTCCAAGATGTGTACGGCTAATCAAGGAATAGGTGCTCATCGCACTTAGGTTAGTTTAGATTCTCTTACCCTTTCTCTCTTAGCTTAGATAATATTACTTTCCTTTGTCTTCAGGAGTAGCATTAGATTAGCAACCCATCATACACCTCACTTTGGACTAAACCATACGTGACAAAGCCAATACTAGTCTAGGTGGGAAGACAACGAACTGCGACCTAAGGCTAACTGTCTAGATGCCACAACTAGTCCATCTGTAGAGTTCGACCGGATCGTGCATGTAATGCTTGTATTCGTATGGTTGAGTGTAGGGGTACCTCGCCACTCATTAGGATTCATATATGAGACATTTTGGAAGTAACTTAGATGGACTTATGATGACAAAAAATCTTGATACTCATGGGTATTCTTATTGATAATTGGTACAAATGATAGAATTTTTGGACATTATATTTTATTAAGCAATAATACAACTTAGTTTAGTTTCTTTATCAACTATATTTCTTTCTAGGAAATACTTGTCATATAATCTTAGCATGCATTAGAATGTTTCTTAATTCTTATTGATAGTTGACTATTTTAATTCTTATTTAGAGTAGTAAAATTATTATTTATTCATATATGATTATTACAAAGTGATGTAGTATTAAACTATATTTTGTTAAGAATTATCATTATTATCATTCTTAATATGTATGGTTCAAGTTAATAGACGTGTAACTATAAAACGGTTTGCATAAACAAATCCACTAGTTATTAAGATACCTAAGAGATGTGTCTATTTGTGCATGTTTGTGTCATACACAGTTGTGATATAAAAAAGGCATATCTTATAGTCTCTTGCATACAACACAATACACATCATCTATCTACTTATTTGCAATTGCAATTAACCTTAATTAGTTTAAGGAGTTGGTTCTATCAAGCTATTTATTACTTGTAGATGATCATATTCTTTCAATTTCAAGATGGTACATTAAATAGTTACATCAACCGTAGTGCTATACCCTACTATTTGTATGGTAGTCAGTGGTTTGTTATCTATAAAAAATGGTTGCTTGTTGTTCTATGCTCTTTATGCATTCATTATATACACTTGTGTTCATTATTTGATTATTCTTATCATCCACACTTCTATATTTTATTACATATGGTTATAATCATGGGTTATTTAATTATCTAACTTTCATAGTTTATCGTTCTCCTTTAACTAAATTATAAATCCTCGATGAACTCATTTTAATATTGCATGTGGGTGTCAAATTCCACCATGATATCAAAGCAAGTTTTTTTTATTGAGGTAACCCATCTTAAATAGGACAACCTTGAAATCTAAATTACATGATTTATGTTATTGAATGCATTAAATGCACTAAAGTTTGAGATTCATCTATATATTGGTGAAGCTCAATTCATTTGAGAACATAATTGAATACTTGGTACTATTCGTGCATGTAACTGAAAGTACTTGGACTATCATTGTGTAATTATTTTATAGGCTCACCATTCTTATTTGTGAGCATTTTGAATTATAATTTTTTTGAGCTCTATTTATGTGACAAATGCTTTCAATTTGAACATATGTGACTTTGTTTAGGGCTTGTTACTTTTATTATTGATTACATCCAAATGTCATATGGTAGGTATGAGTGTTAGCTTGCTTATATATTTCATTGATTTTGAACTATTTATTTTAATTAATGCATAGTCGTGATGACTCATTGAAATTGTTGTTAGGATTGTGGCATCAAAATACAGGATTTTGCATAAAGAGTTTAATGAAGGCTCATCCTCAAAGTATCTTAGAGGGCAGGATTCTCATGTCTTAATAATTACCATTTACAACCATCTCATGGCCCAATATGGGATGGTTTTATATCTAGAATAATCGCTTGAAGTGAAGCTTAATGAGAAGGATATAATAGAGTATGTAATGTATGATTTTAGTGTCACTTTTTAGAACTATAATCCTAAATTAGAAAGAATTGTAATTCTAAGCTAGAAAGACATTCTACATGAACTAACATCAAAACTTATTATATTAAATCCTATTCCTTTTCCTGGTTTTCAACCTTTGAAGATAGATCTTGATATAATTAGACTAGACATTTACTCTAGTGAGGCCTAGTGTTCGTACTAATGTAAACGTTCACATTGCTTTGTGATGATCTTAGCTAAGTGTTTGAGGCTTTGTCTCAAAAAAATGATAGATAATAGTGTGTTTGAAATGGTTGTTATCAATTATATGAACTTGTTATATATGTTCAAGGACACCACTAGTTTTTGCAAGGTAGAAAAGACCCCAAATTATCATTGTCATCAACCTCAACATGTACAATTCAAGTTACAAGATATATCACCACAAAATAATTTACATAAATGAATTTGCAGGTAATGAATATTAAGTAAGTCAAATGTGACATTGCACCTATGCTATCATAGTTGTAATATTATAAGTTTTTATATAATATCATAGATGTGATGTATTTGGGATTGGTAATGATATAAATACCATCCAACCACCACACTTAATGCACCTTTTTAGCCTACCACTAGTTAAACTCTTGCAATTTTATTTTGTAAATTAAGAGTTAGTCCATGAGTGTGCGTAGTGCTGTTTGGAGTGATTGTATGGCATCTTTATTTAAGTGAGATGTGCCCAGGTTCATTTCATGGCTTGATATAAAGATGAAGATCAATTTTGATCATTGTAACATATCACTTAGCATATATTTATTTTTTAATGTCATTTACATTTTATATATTATTTATATTCCATTTGTGTGTTAATACTTAGGAAAAATAACTGTAACTACTTTCAAGCGTAACATATAATCATTTGGTAATCGAGCAATAGTATCTCTTAGTTCACCTAGTAGTAAGTCACTTGGTAAACCCAGTGGTGGTTATACCAACCCAAGATGTGTACAAGAAGTCAAGACTTAATGTTTATCGCCATTAGGCTATTATAGGACTTACTTTCAGATGAGCCACAATATCGAGTATACGATATCAGAGCCTTCCAAGCGATATCGGGCATCCGATATCGGGGCCTGTCTTATCACCTATAAATAAGAGTGGGCGCACTTGGTTTGAGTAATTTGTTAATTAGTCTTAGCCTCTTACCTGAACTCTTGCCTTTTCTCCCTCTCAAAGTTAGAATTATTTCTATGTGCCTACAATAGGAGTTATAAAGTGAATGGATTCTCATTCAAGCATTGTGTACCTAAGCACACCTTGTGTACGACAATAAAGACGAACGAACTTTGTGATAAACCTTGAAGCATCCAAAATAAATTAATTAATGTTAACTGTAGTTATTTAATGCTTTCCTTAGTTAATTAATGTTCTCTCTCTCACCCTATAACTCTCATAAGTAAGCACACTCAATACGATTACTTCGAGCATATGTGTAATGCTTGGTAACCAATTAACAATTAGTATTTGGTAATCCCAGTAGTGTTACACTGGTTCAAGATGTGTACGACAAGTGAGAACGGATGCTGGTGTTAGGACTAGTTAAAGCATAGTTGAGTAGTTAAATTAAATTAGTCACTTAGTTATCTCGCTCCTCCCTTTATAGCACTAGGCCATAAAACATAAAAATATATAAAAATCATATACCTCAAGTTTACTTAACCATACAATCGTGTATACAAGTAAGCTTGGGAAGACAACAATTGACTAACCCATCCTTGTTCCACAAAAGCGCATAAGCACTTAGTCCTTGGAATTTGACTAGATCGTGCGTGGATGCTCATATTCGTATGGTTGAGCGTAGGGATACCTCGCTGCTCATCATTGGCGCCATTGCTGGGGACTTTGTTGATTGTCTGCTAATTAGAACTTAGGAAATATTTCTCATCGTTGGAACAAACCCTTAGGGTTGGTTACAAGGAAAAAAATAATAATATATAATACATTGCATATTGAATATACAATCATGTCTCCTTCTTTGTACTAAAGTGTTTCACCACTTAGGTCTAATACAAGGAACAATTGGAGGCGTAGTACACATGATGATCCACCAGTCCCTCAATAGTTTTGCGTGGTATACGTTCATCCTCATGAGTATATACCAAACTTTACCTTTATCCTCCACCAAGATGAACAGTTGCGTTGGCGTGATTTAGAAGGTAACATNGAAGTTGTCGCAGAATGTCCCACATGTCCTAAGTGAAAATGAGGGTGGTAAGACTACCTCAGGTAGTGGCCCACACAATGACGTTCCTCCCGTTGACCTTGGTCAAGGGGTTGTGTATCAGAATCTTTACTCAACTATCCATAACTTGGATTTTGGTACCGATAGACACAAAGGGTCTGAAAAAGGAATACGAACACATGACAAAGATGGACATTCTGATCGTAACCATAATCGAGGCCGCGACCACTAAAGAGAAGGTAACAGGCACCATCATGGTGACGGTCCTCCTTCTTCTCCACCTTCATAATCTCCTTCACCCTCTCCTTCAGGATCTGGATGTAGTCATAAAGAAAAAGACCATGAGGATAAGGGTAGGCAAAATAGGAGTCATAGATGAAACAATCAAGAAAGGGAACGAGGGCACTCTAGAGAATCACAGCACAGAAGAAGGGAGAGTAGGGAACAACATAGGCATCATAGATACCATAGACGGGACGATCATGATGAACCCCTACTCACTACTCGAAGTATGCTAGACATAACTGAGGCTATTAGAATTCCAACAAGGCACCAAAAAGATAATAGAATCAAGATTAGACATGAATAACATCCAATGATTTGAAGGGGGATACAATGCTGATCATCAAAATCATCTACAAGCATTCCATGATGCAGGTGCCTTACAAAACATAGAAAATGAATGGCAAAAACTAAAGTTGTTCCCATGGACACTAGTCAAAGAAGCGAAGAGCTGGTACTAGTCTTTAGAACCAAAATCCATTCATAGGTGGAGTCGAGTGTCCAACTTGCGAAAGCAAATCCAAGGATGGAAACAAGGAGGGCATGAACCCTTGGATGCTGCCATGGGCTGATATTATGCACTGTTACATCATTGTTTTGGCCATGCTTATTCGCAAAGGGGTCAACTATGCCATTTCATAAATGGGCTTAAGCATGAAACATGAAGAACCCCTGGGACATATGCCCAAGGAAGGCTATCTGAGCTTAGGATCCATCAAGTACAAAGATTATTAGAGCAAGTTGCTAAAGAGAAAGGTGAGCTAAGGAAAAGAGAAAGTGCAGAGGAATATAATAGAGATCCTTCCCTTTGAAAGAAGGGAGTAAGATTTTGTGAGGATGAAGAAGAGTCACCACTCGAAGAGATGATGAATAGGAAAACTTTGCCTATTCAAAAGTTGGCATTGGAAGTATTGGCAAGGGTAGACCAAATGTTAGACTCCCTAGATAATAGATTTCAAACCGTTCTCAAAATAGTCAAGGAGTCTAAAGAGCAAGGTAGTGAATGGAAAAAGAGAAAAAAGAGAGAAGCGAAATATGCACGCAACAAGGATAAGGGCAAAGTTGCCATCATCGAAGAGGTTGTGGATTCGGATACAGACAATGATAGTGGTACAAGATATGCCAATATAACCATCCCAAGGGATGTTGCCCTGTAATCTCACATTTGCAAGAGTCTAGGGTGTATGCACTCAACCCATAATTGAACAGAAGACAAACACCCCGAAGGTTACCTTATCCCCAAGGTAACCCAAGACAGTTCCACCAACCCTTAACGTATTATCCAAGTGGAACTCCATCATAATCAATTAAGAAGTATCAACAGTGGCAGTACCCACAATCATGGGGAATGCCACCACCACGGTAACAGTATCCTTACCGTCAACTTGACCCGTATGGATATTACATGCAGTAACCAATCACTTCACGTGACTCTACTAGTCACGTCACCCCTTAACCTCACTACCAAACACATGAGCATTATAGGACTCCTTCTCCTAGGGGTGACGTTTCACAAACATACCATCCTTCTCATTTGGCTACATCTCTTTCATCCTTAACTCCATTACCACTTGCTCCAACCATGCAAGGTGAGCTCCTTGCCCAGCCGTAGCAACACAACGCTACAAGGGCTGCTAATTCTCACCCTACTATTGGTCCAAACATTCACACAAAGAAGATACCTTTCTTTAGAACCAACAGTCCAACCAAGTCCTTACAGTTATAAGCAGCTAATTCTTCAAATGCCTCGTCACCAATTGAAACTTTAGAACTCCCTTCAATCGAAAGGACACATTCAATGCATACGATCATGTTAACTCATGGCATCATTGATTAGATAAAAGCTAGTCATCTTCCTAGGAAATTCTCTAATCCTGGGAGTCCTCTTATATATCTACAAATTGTTGGGAATGAACCGTGCAAAGATTTTTTGGATTCAGGTTTCGGTGTCAACTTAATCTCTCAAGAAATGTACAAAGCTTGGAACCTGCCTCCATTAAAAAAGACTAACATTTATTTAAAGTTGGCCGACCAGTCCATCACTGTCCCATTAGGAGTAGTGGAGGACATTGTCACCACTGTTTGTGGATGGTCGTATCCAACTGACTTCCTAGTGATTCAAGTGAACAATGATAAAGGGGACTTCCCAATCATAATGGGAAGAGCATGGCTAAGCACAATTGACGCGTGCCTAGGAATCTATGATTTTTCCCTAGAAATATCAAAGAAATATATGTTTGGAAAGATCGAGAAGAAGAAAGTTCCATGCATCGCATACAGTGACACAGGGTGTACTTGTGTGCAAAAGTCATTGTTTGTACAACGTTTAACATTGCTTACATGCAATTAGTATGCACAAGTGACTAATATACAAAGATGCTTATATGTAGCAACCACAAGACAAGAAGGCACCTAGTGGCTGATAGCTAATTAAGAGAGCAGTTCAACTATATACATGAAACCAACTAAGGGTTTGACTTGCACTTACATTGATAGCATAGACACATTAGAGCAAGCCTATCGCCAACTTCCAAGTCTTGACATTGAAAATATCAACTAGGGGAAGTTGGAAATCCCTGATAAGTTTAAGAAAGAGCCTCTTGAGTTAAAACCATTGCCCACTGGTATGGAATACACATTTCTCAAGGATGGAAAACCAGTAATTATTAACGCTAGGCTTACTCCTCAACAAAAAGAGAGACTGCTAAAAGTGATAAACAAATGGTCAAAAGCCTTTGCTTGGTCATATCTTGAATTAACCAGAATAGATCCTAGGATATGCCAACATAGAATTTACACTGATCCCTCCATGAAGCCTCGACGACAACCGCAAAGGTGACTTAACCCAAAGCTTAAGCAATTGGTTAAGGAAGAAATTGAATAGCTTCTAAAAGCTAGGTTCATATACCCCATTACTGATAGTAAATGGGTTAGTCCCTTAGTTATTATGATTAAGAAGGGAGGTAAATGGAGGGTGTGTATAGATTTTAGGCTACTGAATATGGCAACATTGAAGGACCACTTTCCATTGCCATTCATCGACCAAGTCTTAGACACCATTGTAGGGCATCGCTACTATAGTTTTTTAGACAAGTATAGTGGGTACAACCAAATTCAAATAGCCCTAGAAGACCAAGCACAAGACTATGTTCACCAGTCCTTGGGGAACATTTGCATACAAAAAAATGTCGTTTGGCTTGTGCAATGCCCCTGCAACATTTTAACGATTAGTTCTAACCATATTCCAGCAATAGATAGGAAATGGTGTGGAAGTCTTCAGGGACGACTTCTCCACTTACAGAGTGAACTTTGATCAAGCCTTGGATCAATTAGAGTAAGTACTAAAGTGGTGTGTAGAAACCAACTTAAGGCTCAATTGGAAAAAAAGCCATTTAATGGTCCAAGAAGGTGTCATATTAGGGCATAAGATTTCGTAAACAAGGATAGAGGTAGACCCCGAAAAGATTAAAATCATCCAAGGAATCACTTGGCAACCCGAAACTGTAAAAGATATCTGGTCATTCCTTGGACACACTGGCTTCTATAGATAGTTTATTGAGAACTTTTCAAAGATTGCAAAACCATTGGTTAAACTAACGAAAAAGGATGTACCTTTCGAATGGACTAGGGAATTCAAACTAGCTTTGCAAACTTTAAAATAGAAGCTTGTAGAAACACCCATTCTACAAGCTCTTGACTGGTCTATACCATTCCACATAATGACTGATGTGTCCAACTATGCTTTAGGAGCTGTACTTACATGATTAGATGACCAAAAACATCCTTATTACATCCATTGTGCAAGTAGGAGTATTGCTGGTGCACAACTTAACTACACCACAACAGAGAAAGAATTAACNCTGATCATTTATCTCAGTTGTGATGGGACAACAAAGAGGATGAATATCCACTCTCTGATCATTTCCCAGATAAACTTCTCTTTGCAAGTGTAGTAACTAATCAATTGACCATAGAGACAAACTGGTATAGTAGTATTCTTACCTATCTCCTTACACAACAAACACCACAAGGGTTAGACATTAAAAAGAAACAATAGTTTCTTCACCAAGCCAAGTATTTTAGGGAGATCAATGGGCAACTTTATAAAGTATGTCCCGATGGCTTGGTTTGATGGTGTGTTCCTGAGCTGGATCAATTATGAGTTCTCCAAGATGCTCATGGGGGTCCTTGTGGGGGTCATTACGCTGGGAGATGAATAGCCATTAAAATCTTGCTTGCAGGATATTATTGGCCTACATTGTTCCAAGACGTTCATCATTTCATCCAATCTTGTGAGCGATGTCAACATGATGGGGGAATGACTGCTAGAATGGAGGGTCTACAATAATGGATTCAACCTTTAGAACCCTTTGATATTTGGGGAATTGATTTTATGGGGCCTATTACACCAATGTCCAATGGAAAAGCCTACATCATTATTGCCACTGACTACTTCACAAACTGAGTAGAAGCAGCCATCATTAAGGATTGTACATCATCTACAGTTGCATGATTTGTTCAATAACAAGCCATAAATAGGTTTGGTGTGCTGCATGCACTTATTTTAGATAATGGTATATACTTCATAGGTGCAACTTTTTAGAAATTAATGCAACGCTTAGGGGTGGAGCACAAACTAACTACACCATACCACCCTCAAGAAAATGGTCAAGTCGAGGTCACCAATAGGGAGATTACAAAGACATTGACAAGAACTATTAGCAAGTATAGGAGAGATTGGAGCACCAAACTGAATGATGCTCTTTGGGTATACCGCTCCACATGGAAACTTCCTATAGGCTACTCTCCCTATGAGTTAGTGTACGATAAACTTCCAACGCTCCCTATTCAAGCAGAACTCCGTGCACTATCCACGGCATGTGATCTCAACCTTGACCTTGATCTAGCACAAAAAGAATGGCTAATGAACCTTAACTTGCTAGATGAGAACCGATTAGTTGCCATGTCCTCTAATGAATTGCACAAGGCTTTTAATAAACGATGTTATGACCTGAAAATTAGAAAAGTTAAGTACCAACCAACAGATAAGGTTCTCTACTAGAATCCCACACATGTGCCACAACGAACTAAATTTCAAATGCTGTGAGAAGGACCTTATATTATTCATGCAACTTTTCCTTCAAGGGCCATGATGATTTACAAACCTGAGAGATTTGACAAGAAACTATTGGTCAACGTCCAATAAACTGAACCTTTCCATGAGCCTAGGAAAGCCAGTACCAATGCTACCTCTGTTGGTGGACAACCTTGCTCCCTATTTTGAATTGCTTCCTACCACCTCAGTCATGGGGGAGACGCTCACCAATGCTACTCATTGAAAGCCCTTAGTTCCTTCTATATTTTTGTTTTACACATTTTTTCAGATTTACTTATTTTTTGTTTTACACCATCATTACCATTTTTACTATTTCTTTGTTTAACTTACTTTCATTCATCATATAATAAGTGCTCATGATGATGGATTGTACTATAATAATGTTGATTGCTAATGTTTTGTTTTTACCTTTGATTTTCAATGTTGATATTAAGATATGGTTATTTTGATAAAACAAGCAATTNTTCAATGTTGATATTAAGATATGGTTATTTTGATAAAACAGGCAATTAGTCCACATTGCCCATTCATCCATTCAACTCTATGGTCTCCCTTGGTTTTGGAACTGTACTATCCCTTTTTCTAAATAAACTTATTAATGAATTGGTGGCTTGGTATTCTTCAAACTGAGGAAGGACTCAATGGTTGAAAAGGTTGTGACCTCAAGGGGATTCGATGCACGTGTGCTGGCTATTCTCTTAGGTACTTGGATTCTTTTCATGATTTTTCTGCCATTCTGCCATTGATCAAATATCAGGAAGCTGAGTAAATAAAAATAAGTCTTTGCATGGTGTGGTTCTCATGCAAAAAAAAAAAAAAAAAACTGGTGAGAATTCAAAGCATACCCCTTAGACATAATAAAGAAATCTGGGCTACAAGCATTGGTTATGGCACTGGAAAGACATGTTACCCATGCCTAAAGGTTCCCTTTAACTAAGGCCCTTTCTCATTTCCTGCTTCTCTATCTTTCTCTCCTTGGAATGGTGATGACTCTTTGGGGAATCATTCTTGTTGCTTTAAGAGAATGGATTGGTCAAGTGTATTGATGTGAGGTCACTGAATGTGGTTGGTTTGAGTCTAGCTTTAGAATGAGTTCTACTTAGTTACCTTAACCATAAAATACACAAGGGACTTTACACAACCTTGCTCTTGGGATTCCATTCCATTTTCTACTCTCCATCTTTCTTCCCATTTCCCACCTCATTGTCGGTTTTATGATTAGTCTATATTTTTGTTGATACATTATTTTTCCTTGGTAAATTCTTATGGGTAAGTCTTTAACCATTGTTTGCATATGTTATCCCTGGAGCCTACGGACTCTTTGGTTTGGGGGTTTTTTAGGGCATAAAAGGCATGAGCCTGCTTTGGGGAGGACCCACTGACATTCCTTTATGATGCAATTGTTAAATTCTTCTCCTTAAACATTTCTTGCAATCAACAATTTCGCATTTCATCCCCATCCATGACATCCATTTTATTGGCATCGCCATTGTTATTTTTCCCATTTTTCTTGTTCCCTATACTTTTCCACCCTATTGCTACCAGAGGTTCACTCTTAGTTGTGGGGGCCCTATCACAAATTTTTTGATTCTATTACTTGTATCACCCTATACCTTGGGTAGTTATTAGTGATAAACCTCTAACCCAATTTCTTCCATAACCACAACTTAGTCAATGCACTTTATATTGAGGCAAGGTATCAATTGCATTGTGGCTTACCTATCCTTGCTCATTTGTGACTGTGTTGTGTGTGTAGATGTCAATTACACGAACAACGGATTAGGATAGGAGGAAGCACTCAGGATGGACTGGAGCTGGAGCGTTTATGCCAGGAACAAGTTTGGTCGCGTCGCTATGGATAAACAACGGAAGGCACAATCGTGACGTCAGCAACAATGCACCCCATTTTCTTTTCTCTCTCTTCAAGCTGTTTGATGAGGGTCTAGATGTCATCTATGTACAGTGTTCGCCACAAAGGGCATGAACACCAATGTTGTAATATTTGTTGATCCATTCACCGGGCACTCTGAGTCTGTTATTCCTTGTCATTGTCAATTCTCATTCAGTCAATAATCCCATACCTTCCTAGTATTTTGTAAGGAACTTGAGGATAAGTTTTCATTCAACCGTGGGGGTACGATGAGTTGCAATATCGAGTATGCAATATCAGAGCCTTCCAAGTGATATCAAGCATTTGATATTGGGGCCTGTCTTGTCACCTATAAATAAGAGTGGGTGCACTTAGTTTGAGTAGTTTTTGTTGAGTAGTTTGTTAAGTAGTCTTAGCCCCTTACTCGAACTTTTGCCTTTTCTCCCTCTCAGAGTTAGAATTATTTCTGCGTGCCTGCAGTAGGAGTCATAAAGTGAACAAATCCTCATTCGAGCATTATGTACCTGAGCACACCTTGTGTACAGCAATAAAGACGAACTTTGTGATAAACCTTGCAACATCCAGAATACATTAATTAATGTTAATTGTAGTTATTTAATTATTTCCTTAGTTAATTAATGTTCTCTCTCTCACCCTATAACTCTCATAAGCAAGCACACTCAGTATGATTACTTTGAGCATGTGTGTAATGTTTGGTAACCTAGTAACAATTAGTGTTTGGTAATCCCAACAGTGTTGCACCGGTTCAAGATGTGTATGGCAAGTGAGAACGGATGTTGGTGTTAGGACTAGTTAAAGCATAGTTGAGTAGTTAAATTAAATTAGTTACTTAGTTATCTCTCTCCTCCCTTTGTAGCACTAGGACATAAAACATAAAAATATATAAAAATCATATACCTCAAGTTTACTTAACCATACAATTATGCTATACAAGTAAGCTTGGGAAGACAATGATTAACTAACCTGTCCTTATTCCACAAAAGCGCATAAGCACTTAGTCCTTGGAATTCAACCAGATCGTGCATGGATGCTCGTATTCGTATGGTTGAGCATAGGGATACCTCACCACTCATCACTTTCCATTGTTTTCTAAAGTTAGAACTTAATATTCACTTCACAATTAATGGGACACAATATTGCATGGGCCACGATATCGCGTCTTTCCCTGTGATATCACGTACGTGATATCGCAGCCCGTCACCAGTTCTATAAATAAGAGGCGGCTCTTCCTTATTTCTCCATCTAGATCTAGACCTTAACCAAACTCTTTCCATTTTTCCATTCCAAAGTTAGAATAATTTCCATGTGCCCATAGTAGAAGTCCCAAAGTGAACGGATCTTTATTCGAGCAATTCTGTACCTAAGCACACAATTGTGTACGGCAATAAAAAAGAACTTTTGGATAAACCTTGTAGTATATGGACTAAGCTAAATAGGACTTTAATTATTGTTAATTATTTAAATGCTTTCTTAAGGATTAAATCTCTCTCAATCCTTAACTCCTAGTTAAGTGCATTTAGTACGACTGCTTCAAGCACATCCGTTACGCTTGGTAATCCTAGTAACGAATAGCATTTGGTAATCCCAGCAGCATTGCATTGGTTCAGGGTGTGAAACAACAAGTGGGAACATATACTAATGCAAGGATAATTAAGGCTTAGTTAGTTAAAGTTAGTTACTTAGTCTCTTCACCCTTTCCCTCATAGGCATAGGCAATAAAAGAGAAAAGATATAAAAATCACATATCTCAAACTCACTTAACCATACAACCGTGACAAATACAAGTGAGTTTGGGAGGACAACAATTGATTAACCTTAAGGACAACTATTGATTAACCTTAAGTGTTCCATAAGGCGTGTAAGCACTTAGTCTGTGGAGTTTGATCAGATCGCACGTGTAACGCTCATATTCGTATGGTTTAGTGTAGGGGTACCTTGCCACTCATCATTGGTGCCGTTGCTAGGGACTAAGTTGTTTGTGCGCTAAGTAGAACATAGGAAATCATCCACAACATTGGGAAGCTTAAACGAACCCTTAGTGTTAATCAGAAGAAAATTTAAACAACGGTCAATAGCACACCGACAAGATAACAATGTCTTCTTCTTCTCATAAAAGCACTTCACCACCTAGGGACCACACAAGAGACAGTCGGTGGCACAACATACATAACCAAGAACCGCCAGTTTCTCAAGTGTATCAGGTAGTGTATACTCATCACAATGAGTATATGCCTGATTTTACCTTTATCCTCCATCAAGATGAACAACTACGTTGGAGAGACCTGCAAGGTAACATAGTGTTACCCCCAGATCAGGTAGCTCCTAACATGCTCCTTCGTGCTCTTGCACAGATGGACATGATGCAACTATACGTTGAATATGTTGCATGTGATTACGACACAAGGGATTACCATCCCACAGTAGCGCAACGTCAACGGGACTCACGACAGGAGAGCTACCATACATCGTTGAAGGATAAAAGGGTCCCGCATGTCCTAAGCGAAATTGGAGATGGTGAACCAGTTATAATAGGTTCTCCATCAAATGATGTTCCTCCTCCTAATGATGGTCGGGAGGTGGGGTATCAAAACCTACACTCCACGATTCATAACCCTAGTTTTGATCCCCATGAACACCAAGTGTTCAATGAGGGAACACAAAAAAATGATAAGGATGGGTAGTCTGATCGTCATCATGATCGGGGTCGTAGCCACCGAAGAGAAGGTAAGAAACATCATCATGGTTATGGTTCCCCTTCTTCTTCCCCTTCGTCGCATCATTCACCCTCTCCTTCCACATCAGGACACATTCACAAGGAACCTCATAGTGAGGATAAGGGTAAGCAAGATGAGAGACCTCGACGAGAGAGTCAAGAACGAGGACGAGGGCATTCGAGGGAATCAAGGCATGGAAGAAGGGAAAGTAGGGAACTGCGTAGGCATCATAAATGCCATGATAGAAATGACAACAAAGAACCCCTACTAGAAACCTGGAGTATGTTAGACATTACAGAGGCTATTAGAATACCTACAAGGCACCAGAAAGATAGCCGAATTAAGAGACTAGACATGAATAATATTCCACAGTTTGAGGGGGGATACAATGCTGATCCGCAGAACCACTTACAGGCATTCCACGATGCCTATGCCTTGCACAATATTGAAAACGAGTGGTAGAAGTTAAAGTTATTCCCAAGGACACTCATAAAAGAAGCAGAGAGTAAGGGAAAAATAACTATCACCGATGAGGTTGTGGATTCCAATACAGACGATGACGGTGGATGTGAAATATGCCAGTATGACCATCCTAAGGGATGTTGCCCAATAATCTCACATCTGCAAGAGTCTAGGGTGTATGCACTCAATCCAAGACTTAACAAACGGCAAGCACCCCGAAGGTTACCTTATCCCTAAGGTAACCTAAGGCAGTTCCACCAACCGTCAACGTATTATCCAAGTGGAACTCCGCCACAACCTATGGAGCAACACCAGCAGTGGCAATACCCACAGTCATGAGGGATGCCGTCGCTAAGGCAACAATACCCTTACCGGCAACCAAATCCGTATGGCTATTACGTGCAGCAGCCGATTTCTCCAAGTGACTCTATGGGTCACGTAACCCCACAACATCACTACCAAGCTTGGGAGTATTATAGGACTCCTTCTCCTAAGGGAGATACACCACATACGTACCATCCTCCGAATCCATCCACAACTCTTACACTAGTATCTCCACCACCAACTACTCCAACAATGCAAAGGGTACCGCAACAACCCACCGTCACGAGGGCTTCAAATCCTCAATTCTCAGTTGGTTCTGACAATCTTATGCCAAAAACCCTTTCTTCAAAATCAACAATCCAACTAAGCCCTTGCCATCACCAGCGGTTGAACATCTAAACACCTCCATACCAAATAAAGTTTTGGGACTTCCTTCAACCCAAAAATCGAGCTCAACACACACGGTTATGTTAACACATACCATCACAGACTAGATTAAGGTAGGCTAGCTTCCCAGGAAATTCTCTAACCTTGGAAGTCCCCTAATTTATCTCCAAGTCGTTGGGAATGAACCCTGTAAAGCTCTTCTAGACTCAGGTTCCGGAGTCAATCTAATATCGCAGGAGATGTACAAAGACTAAAACCTACCTCCATTAAGGAAGAGTAACATTTGACTTGAGCTGGTCAACCAGTCCATCATTGTCCCCTTGGGACTAGTAAAGGACATCATTACCAATGTTTGTGGGTGGTCGTATCCAATGGATTTTCTAGTGATACAAGTAACTAACAATAAGGGGAACTTCCCAATAATAATGGGAAGAGCATGGCTAAGTACAATAGATGCATGCCTAGGAATCTGCGATCTTTCCCTAGAAATATCCAAGAAAAATACTTTTGGAAAGATCAAGAAGAAGAAAATTCCTTGCATCACATACAGTGACACAGGGTGCCATTGTGTGCAGAAATCATGGATTATGCGAAGTTTAGCATTGCCTGCATGCGATCGGTGTGCACAAGAAATTAATATACAAAGGTTCCTGTATGCAGCAGCCACATGACAAGAGGACACCCTATGGCTAATGGCTGATCAAGAGAGTAATTCGATAACATGCATGGAATTAACTAAGGGAATAACTAGTGCTTACGTTGGAAGCACAAACACACTTGAGTAAGTCCATTGCCAACTTCCAAACCTTAACCTCAGAGACATCAACTAGGGAAAGTTGGAAATTCCTGAGAGATTTAAATAAGAGCCCCTTGATTTGAAACCATTTCCCACCAGTCTGGAGTATATGACCCTTGACAATGGAAAACTGGTAATCATCAACGCAAAACTTGTTCCTAACCAAAAAGAAAGACTGCTGAAAGTGATAAACAAGTGGTCAAAAGCCTTTGCCTAGTCATATACCTAGTGAATCAGAATAGATCCTAGGATATGCCAGCATAGGATTTACACAGACCCCTCCATGAAACCTCGAAAACAACCACAGAGGCGATTGAACCAGAAATTGAAACAAATAGTAAAAGAAGAGATAGAACAACTTCTTAAGGTTGGGTTCATATATCCCATTGCTGATAGTAAATGGGTTAGTCCTCTAGTAATCGTGCCTAAGAAGGGAGGTAAATGCAGGGTGTGTATAGATTTTAGGCTGTTGAACATGGCAACATTCAAGGATCATTTCCCCTTGCCATTCGTTGACCAAGTCTTAGACACTATAGTGGGGCATCGCTATTATAGTTTTCTGGATGGGTATAGTGGATATAATCAAATATGAATAGCACCAAAAGATCAAGCCAAAATAATGTTACCAGTCCTTGGGGAACATTTGCATATAAACAAATGCCATTTGGCTTGTGCAATGCCCCTGCCATGTTTCAACGTTTAGTTCTAAGCATCTTTCAACAACAGATAGGAAACGGAGTACAAGTCTTCATGGATGACTTCTCCACTTTTTGGACAAGCTTTGATCAAGCCCTGGACCGATTAGAGCAAGTGCTAAAATGATGTGTAGAAACCAACCTGAAGCTCAACTGGTAGAAAAGCCATTTGATGGTTCAAGAGGGCGTAGTACTAGGGCATAAGATTTCACAATCAAGGATAGAGGTAGACCCGAAAAAAGTTAAGGTCATCTAAGGAATCACCCGACAACCAAAAATTGTCAAAGACATTTGGTCATTCCTTAGACACACTAGCTACTACAGGAGATTCATTGAGAAACTCTCCAAGATTGCCAAACTGTTGGTAGAATTAACGAAGAAGGATGCACCATTCGAATGGACTAGGGAATGTGAACGAGCATTCTAAACTCTAAAATAAAGG
The DNA here is from genome assembly GCA_015680685.1 of Gnetum montanum. Taxonomy (NCBI): domain Eukaryota; kingdom Viridiplantae; phylum Streptophyta; class Gnetopsida; order Gnetales; family Gnetaceae; genus Gnetum; species Gnetum montanum. The sequence goes on along the minus strand of MNCI01032173.1, from coordinate 86,415 downwards.
CTTGTGGAAACTCCCATTCTACAAGCCCCTAACTAGTCCAGAACATTCCATATAATGACCGACACATCTAATTATGCCTTTGGAACCGTACTGACATAGTTAGATGAACAAAAATGCCCTTATTACATGCACTGTGAAAGTAAGAGTATCGTCGGTGCACAACTCAACTACACAACTACAGAAAAGGAATTAATGGCTGTAGTGTTTGCACTGGACAAATTTAGGCACTATGTGTTAGGCTACAAAGTGTACATTCATACGGATCATAGTACAATTAGGTTCCTCATGAACAAGCCAACGATCAGCCCTCGTATTATACGTTGGTTGGTAATCCTTCAAGAGTTCGATCTAACGATAGTAGATCGAAAGGGCACTGAGAATGTAGTCATAGATCACTTATCTCGATTGCACTAGGATAGCAAAGAGGAAAAATATACCATATCTGATCATTTTCCTAACGAAACCCTCTTTGCCGGTGTAGCGAATAACCAACCCATTGGCACGAATTGGTATAGCAGCATTCTCACCTATCTCCTTTCCCAACAAACACAATAGGGGTTGGACTTTAGGAAGAAGTAATAGTTTCTTCACAAAACCAAGTACTTCATGGAGATTAGAGGACAACTTTACAAAGTCTTTCTTGATGGCTTGGTTCAATGGTGTGTGCCCAATGTGGACCAACTAAGAGTTCTCTCGGATGCTCATGAGGGCCCTTGTGGGGGTCACTATGTAGGGAGACGAACGGGTATCAAGATCCTGCTTGTAGGATATTACTGGCCAACACTATTTCGGGATGCCCATCATTTTGTCCAATCCTATGAGTGCTGTCAACGTAATGGTGGAATGACTGCTAGAATGGAGGATCCACAACAATGGATTAAACCTTTGGAACCCTTCAACATTTGGGGAATAGACTTTATGGGGTCCATTACACCAATGTCCAATGGAAAAGCTTATATCATTGTTGCTGTTGACTATCTAACAAAATGGGCCGAAGCAGCTACTGTAACAGACTGCACACTATCTACAGCTGCATGATTTGTACAACAACAAGTCGTAAATAGGTTTGGCATGCCGCCTACACTTATCTTAGATAATGGAACACATTTCATGGGTGCAACCTTTCGAAATTTGATGCAATGCTTAGGGGTTGAACATAAATTGACTACACCTTATCACCCCCAAGCTAATGGCCAAGCCGAGGTCACTAATCGAGAGATTACTAGAATATTAACAAGGATAATTAGCAAATATAGGTGAGATTGGAGCACTAAACTAAATGATGCTCTCTGGGCATACCGCTCCACTTGGAAACTCCCTATAGGCTACTCTCCCTATGAGTTAGTGTATGGAAAACTCCCAAAGCTTCCAATTCAAACCGAGCTCCGTACACTGTCCATGGCATGTGACCTCCACCTTGACCCCGATCTAGCACAAAAACAAAGATTGGCAACTCTAAACATGCTAGACGAGAATCAATTGATTACCCTGTCATCAAATGAGTTGCACAAGGCACACAACAAGCAACATCATGACTTAAGAATTCGAAAGGTTAAGTACCAACCAGGAGATAAGGTCCTTTATTGGAACCCCACGCATGTACCACAATGCACGAAATTTCAAAAATTGTGTGAAGGACCTTACATTATTCATACAACCTTTCCCTCAAGATCCATGACAATATACAAGCATGAAAGCCGTGATAAGAGATTACTGGTCAATGTGCAACAAACAAAACCCTTCCATGAACTAAGAACAGCTAGCGCAAATTACACCTCTAATAGCGGACGACCTCACTTGTTATTTCGGATCTCTCCTTTTCAATTCAGTCATAGGGGAGATGGCCACCTGTGCTAATCAATTGAGACCCTCAATTCTTTTAAGTTTTTGTTTTACACATTTTTGTTTTATACATTTTTTTTGCACATTTTTGTCTTACAGATTTCTGTAACTTTTCTTGTTTTTTTTTACAATATCATTTATACTTTTTCTTTTATTTATGTATGTATTTATCCATTTTGTTAAGTTTGTCACCCAATAAGTGCTCTTAGAGGTGGTATGAACTGTATTCTATTGGTTGCTAATGTTTGGTTTTTACCTTTAAGTTATGATGTTGATACTAAGGTATGGTTCTTTTGATATAGCAGGCAATGAGTTCACATCATCCACGCATCCATAAATTTCTATGGTCTCTCTTGGCTTGGAATGGTACAGTCCCACTCTTCAAAATAATAAGAATTATCAACGAATCAGTGACTAGGCATTTCTCAAACTAAGGAAGGACTCAAGGGTTGAAAAGGGTGTGGCTTCAAGGGAACTTGATGCATTTGTGTTGGCCATTCTCTTGGGTGCTTGGATGTTTTCTTCTTGAGTTTTCTTACCATTTTGACGTTACCCAATTATCGAGAAGCTGAGTGAATAAAAATAAAAATCATAAGTCTTTGCGTGGTGTGGTTCTCACGAAAAAAAACAAAAAAAAAGTGGGAATTCAAAGCACACCCCTTAGATGAAATAATCATCTGGGCTACAAGCACTAGTTATGGAACTAAAAACATGTTCCCTCTAACTAAGGCCCTTCCTCGCTTCCTACTTTTTCCTCGTTTCGTCGGAATGGTGGTGGCTCTTTGAGGGATGCATTCTTGTTACTTCAAGTGGATGGATTGGTCGAATGCATTAATGCAAAGTCACTGGATGTGAATGGTTTGAGGTTGGATTTGGAATGAGATCTACCAAGTCACATTAATCATTAAATACACAAGGGGCTGTACACCACCTTTTTCTTGAGATTCCATTCCATCCTCTTCTTTCCATCATTTTTTCTCCATTGTTCACCTCATTGCCAGTTGTATCATTAGTGTATATTTTGGTTGACGCATTGTTTTCTTTTTGGTAAATTCTTGTGGTTAAGACTTTAACTCTTGTTTCAAATGACATTCCCAGATCCTACAGACTCTTTGAATGTCGGTTTGTCAGGGCATTAAGGGCATATGCTTGCTTTGGGGAGGACCCACTAGCATTCCTCTTTGGTACATCAGTTAATTTCTTTCCCTTAAACATTTTTGCAATCAACCTTATTTTGTTCATTTCCATCTTGACATCCATTTCATCGATGTTACAGTTTGTCTCTTTTTCTCCATCTTTCTTATTCCTTTTCTTTCTCCATTCTATCGCTACCGGAGGTTCGCTCTTAGTCATGGGGGTCCTGACCCAATTTTTTCGATTTTCTCCTAACCCCTACACCTTCGGTACTCACCAATATTATATCTCAAGAATTCGCAATTAGCCATACCACAACTTAGCCAATGCACCTTTCATTGAAGCAAGGTATCAACTACATTATGATTCATTTACCCTTGCTAATATAAGATTGTGTTGTGTGTGCATATGGTAATCATACAACAACAGATTGGATCTAGAGAGAACACTTGGAATGGATCACTGCTGAAGAAGTTATGCAAGGAACAAAACTGATGGCGTGCTTACAGATGCATAACGAAAGGCACAATCTTGGCATTGGCAGCAGCAGACTTCTCCTCTCTTCTCTCTTCTCTCTCAATTGCCAATTAAGGCCTAATGTTAAATGTATAAAGTGTTCACTCTTGTTGTCGTGAACACCAATTTTGTCATGTTCTGTAATGATGATCTGTTCACATGTCATCCCATTCATCATTAGTTCCATTCAAGTCAATAATCCCATACCTTCCCAATATTTTGTAAGGAACTCGAGGACCAGTTTTTATTCAGTCATGGGGGTATGATGGGACGCGATATCGCAGCCCCCCGCCAGTTGTATAAATAAGAGGTAGCTCTCCCTTGTTTATCCATCTAAATCTAGACCTTAGCCAAACTCTTGCCATTTTTCCATTCCAGAGTTAGAATAATTTCCATGTGCCCGCAGTAGGAATCCCAAAGTGAATGGATCTTTATTCGAGCAATTTTGTACCTAAGCACACAATTGTGTATGGCAATAAAGACGAAATTTTGGATAAACCTTACAGTATATGGACTAAGCTAAATAGGACTTTAATTGTTGTTAATTATTTAAATGCTTTCTTAAGGATTAAATCTCTCTCAACCCTTAACTCCTAGTTAAGTGCATTCAGTACGACTGCTTCGAGCATGTGCGTTACGCTTGATAATCCTAGTAACGAATAGCGTTTCGTAATCCCAGCAGTGTTGCATTGGTTTAGGATGTGAAATGGCAAGTGGGAACAGATACTGATGCTAAGGTAATTAAGGCTTAGTTAGTTAAAGTTAGCTACTTAGTCTCTTCACCCTTTCCCTCATTAGCATAGGCGATAAAAGAGAAAAGATATAAAAATCACATACCTTAAACTCACTTAACCATACAACCGTGACAAATACAAGTGAGTTTGGGAGGAAAACGATTGATTAACCTTAAGTGTTCCATAAAGTGTGTAAGCACTTAGTCTGCGGAGTTCGATCGGATCATGCGTGTAATGCTCGTATTCGTATGGTTGAGTGTAGGGGTACCTTGCCACTCATCAACAATGTTTTACTTTTACTTTCTTTAAGCTAAACAATATCATATGATATACCTCACTATGAGTTAAATCACACACATTAAACACAACTAACTCTAATGGAAAGAAAATGATCAAAAATCTATTCATTAACTCTATTTTCAAGGGATCATATTAACTTAGCCATGAATTTTGATCTGGTCCCATGCAATGCTTATATAATTTGTATGATTGAGCATTGAAAACTATTGTTACTCATCAACTTGTTGTTAAGATAACCAAGAAACATGTTTGTTTCCTATATGTTTATGTCTTTATATAGCTATGATATAAAAGAGGCTTATTGTACAATTTCTTGCATACAACACAACATACATTGTCTATCTATCTATATATGGTTACAAATGACCTTAACTAGCTTAAGTATTTGATGGTGTGGATTTCTTAACATTGATTTCAAAAAAGGTATAGGCCTTTTAAGGGGCAGATTTCTTAACATTAATGGTGGAATTGCAAATAAAGTTGTTTCTTTGGCTAATATTAGCTTTTTTTATAGTTTTAATAATTTTTGGTTTTGTTAAAACTTGGAAAGATGTTGGTTGTGTAGATTTTGTAGTTCTTAGATTTATTTGTTGCGAGGAATATAAGAGTAGGGTGAAGAGGCAAACCTTCCAAGGGCATTGTAGCATTAACGAGGAAATCTCTTGAAAATTACATGATTTTAGAAAGAATTGATGATCATAAATAATATGTTTAGCTAAAAATATTATGTCAGCATGATTGTGTTTTCCTTGCTATATGCTATTTTGCTTCTAGAGATGCTACATTATATGATTCTATAGAGATGTCTTGTGATCATCCTTTTTAGTTCTTAGTAAAGATATTGTTGAATTTGCAGCAAAAGGCTTAATATTTAGTTCGTAGATTTTAATGCAAGAATAAGCTTAGTGCAAAAAAAATTTATTCATTAGCAATATAATGTTGGTAGTTTAGATATTGTTGAAGATCACAATTAGACCTAACATTTTGTAGATGGTACTATTAATAAGATGGGTCAACAACTATTAACATGGATAAAAACTTTTGATTTTTTGATTTGCAATGGACATGCATCATTTACTTTTATAGGACCTCAAGGTAATTCTTGCATCAATTTGCTTTTATGTTCTCATGAAGACTAATTTTATTAAGGAGTTGAAAGTTGGAGAAGATTTAGTGGAGTCTTTCCATCATCATGTTGAGTTTTTGTTACAAATTCCAATTATTTTTTGAACACCAAAAAATAAGAAAAGAAAAAAATGTCAATACAGACTCACCCGAGTAGTCAAGAAAAAATATATGAATACAACACATAATAAATGGACTTTTGAAAGATGACATAAGGAGCTTAAACAAATTTTTCTTATAGCAGCTAAGCAAGTTGTGTAGTCAAAATAATAAGGTGTTTAGAAGACTTGGTTTGATAAGGATTGCATGCAAGCTAGGCAAAAAATTAAGAATGTAAATAATAGTCATAAACAAAGTTTAGCTAAGGCACATAAATGCTTGATCAGAATCAGTAGAAGGAAATTTATTAGGGAATAACAAGAATATTTTTCTTACATGAATAAAAATGAATGTATGCCATTTTGGCAATGTTTTCATCATAAAGCCTCTTCATCATTTAATTTTTCTTTCCAAAATAGTTACCCATTTTACAATAAGCTATTTAGAAAATAATATGATAATTCTACTACTATTGTACGGTGAGTACCTCTTTAATTTACTCTTGAGGAAGTCATACAGGGTATTAAAAAGCTAACATCTAGCAAAGCTCTAGTTTTAGATGGTTTCTATTTAGAATTACTAAAGTGGGTAAGATCTACTATTCATAGAGAAATTTGGCATAAATTAAATTTCGCAATGGAGCAAGGATTAAATCAACATTGGATAACTAGTAAAATTATATTGTTACATAAAAAGGAGGATAAAAATAATTTGAACAATTCTCAAAAGATCATTGTGAGTAATATTTGTGCTAAGTTGATGGGCACTCTACTAGAGAAGATAATTAGTTTTTGGGCTAAAGGTAACTAGTTCAGGGCAAGATGGTAAGTAAGTTTCAAACAAAATCACTCTACTATTGATCACTTAGTTACTCTTAGACACTACATGGAGTTTGCAAAAATGCTTAATAAAAAAGTTTTTATTTGTTTGATTGATTTTGCAAAGGCATATGATTCAGTGATCCATACAAAACTATGCTTGCGCTTTCATAATATTGGCCTCCCTTTAGATTTGATTGTAGTAACTCAATGATTATATGAAGAAGTGATTATTGAAATTACATATAGCAATTCAAAGAAAAAATTTCAATTCTAGAGAGAAATTGGAGTTAAGAAAGCTTGTCCACTTTCTCTAACTCTCTTTGGTATCTTTATTAATAAAATGTAAGAATAGTTGTGCAATGGCCAAGATAGTCATGCTATCAAAATTGGTTCCCAAGTAGTATATCTTCTTTTATATGTAGATGATGTAGCCTTGATTTCCACTATTGCAAAAGTTATGCAAAATATGTGACAAATTTTATAAAATTATTATCATTCATCTAAAATTCAAGTGAATGTAGATAAAACCAATTTGATGATTTGGGGTACAAGAAATAACTGTTATAACTTTCATTTTGGAGGTACTAATGTGCAAATAGTAGATTCTTTTAAATAATGGGATTTTATTTATATGAAGAATTACAAATGGGGGAATTGCATCAAAGGAAAAATAGTAGAATATTTTAAGGCTCTATATGCTTTCAAAAATAATTGTAAGGATTTAGGCTATTGGGCTTGGAAGGTCAAAAAACAAATGTTTGAGACTATCATCTATCATACCGTATTATGTGAATGTGTTTTTTGGGGACCCGAACTTAGTACTAAACTTTCGAAAAATATTGAAAGAATGTAAAAAAAAATTTCTTATCAATTGAGTTAAAAGTAAAGATGGAAATACCTTACTCAATGTTATTATGTGAATGTGATTTGTTATCTTTAGAAGCAGAAGCGCTATGCCAATTCATTACATACACTCATAGCTTGCATATCTCAAGGAAAACAAATTCTCTAAAGCAATTGTTAAGGATTTTCAAGACTTTGGTTAGTATTTTTAGGGGATGCAATGGTTTAAAAAATGGAATATCTCTTGGGAGGACATGCAACAAAATCCTAAGCATATTTGCTAATTAGTCAAGTAGAAGGTTTTAACATAAATGTAGACTAATGTAGAAGGTAAGAGACAATTTTATTTACACTACATTAGATCTAATAAACTAGATGTAGAAGCTCACTATCTTTCAACTGTTATTCCCACAAAGTATCAAAATGTTGTCAGTAAGCTTTGCTTAAGTTTTCATCATCTTAGAGCTGAAAGTGCAAGATGGATTCAACTCTCTCAAGAAGAGCTTATTTGCAAGTTTTGCATAGTAGAAGCCCTTAGATATGAGTTACATGTATTTCTTTCTTGTGCTATGACTACTCATCTAAGACAATCTTAAAATGTTACAACAAAAAGCCAGTATGATTTGTTTTTAATGCCCTCATTAGTGCTTGGTTAATTTGTAGAGTCTATCGTTATTTTTGATGAAAATGTAATATCTGTCCAATAGATCCTATGGTTTTTCAAGTGTAATAAAACTTCATTTCATTCAATTTCATTAAACAAATAACAATAACAAAAAATTCTGTAAATTAGTAACAATTTCTTTGTAAAAGACATTGCAAACTGTGCCTTGAAGAACTTGTATGATCCCATGTTAAGCATGGGTGATGTGATAAATGCATTGAAAGAAAATAAAAAATGAGTCATCACTTCCATAAATAAGACATTATAAAGAAATAATTTCAATACGCTAAAGATCAGTACCAATAGGAGGATCTTGGTGTATAAGACACCATAAAAAAATTCAAATTTTCTGAAAGGTAAGCTACAAGTAGAAATAGTCATATGCAATCATAGTAAGCTTAAAATGCAAAAAAATGTATAACAAGTAATTAATAAACAAAGGGCTATAATTCAAATGCACACAAGGCTAAACATACTAATGAAAGAGGAATAAAGGTTCCTAGACCAAGGGTGTAACACTTAAGAATTGTTGTTAGAAGAAAACACTTCTCTATACTATTTACTATACCTTTTTAAATCCACTTCTTCTATAGAGTTCAATTGAATGTAGTGTGTACTCAATAAACTATTATAATTACCAATCATTAATAATAACATAAGTAAGGAATTTTACAGTTATAATTGCATGATTTTTTGTTATTGAGATGCGAGTCATTATTGATTAGAAGAAACATATAGGGCCCTACACATCAAGCATTATTTATAACAATTTGCTATAATTTTAAGCATTATTTATAGTGGTATCAAGCATCTGTGAAGGAAGGAAAACATAGTGGTTTTCACATGTTACAATTTATTTGTACATTAGAACCCCTACACCATAATTGGAACCATAGTTTTAGGGTACCATTAATATTGAAATTGAAACGGAGGTGATGAGTGACGAGGTACCCCTACGCTCAACCATATGAATACGAGCGTTTCACGCACGATCCGGTTGAATTCCAAGAACTAAGTGCTTATGTGCCCTTGTGGAACAAGGACGGGTTTGTTGATCATTGTCTTCCCAAGCTTACCTGTATGTCACGATTATATGGTTAAGTAAGCTTGAGGCATATGATTTTTATAGCTTTTATGTTTTTATGTCCCGCGCTAGTAGGGAAGGAGAGAGGTAACTAAGTGACTAATTTAACTTAACTACTCATTAACTAAGTTCTAACTAATCCTAACACCAGCATCTGTTCTCACTTGTCGTACACATCCTGAACTAGTGCAACACTACTGGGATTACCAAACGCTAATCATTACTGGGTTACCAAGTGTTACACGCATGCTCGAAGTGATCATACCAAGTGTAATTTAACAATTTTCTTAATTGATCAAAATGAATTGCTACACTAATAACATAAATGTAAAGTGCATAAAATAAAATAAATGCATAAGAAAATAACATAAAAGAAATGTGTAAGAAAATAAATCTCAAGTGCTGCAAGGATGAATCGAAGAGCTCGTCTTTATTGCCGTACACAAGGTGTGCTTAGGTACACAATGCTCGATTAAAAATCTGTTCACACTTAGACCTCCTACTGCAGGCACTTGGAAAATACTCTAACAAACTACAAGAGTTTCGCTACTTGACTGCAAAAAGAATTTTTTCCAATTGTCCACCTAGGCACTGTATTTATAGGCTTGGGAGCAACTACTCTAATAATTAGAGTAACTGCTCTAATAATTAGAATAACTGCTCCAATAATAACCACTCTAATAATTAGAATAACTACTAGAGTAACCGCTAGAGTAACTACTAAAGTAACTGCTAGAGTAACCACTCTAATAATTATAATAACTGCTAGAGTAACCACTATAATAATTAGAGTAACTACTAGAGTAACCGCTACNTTATTTGGTAGCTTGAAGAGAAAGAGAGAGAGAGAGAGAAGATGGATTATGTTGCCGCTAATGCTGAGATTGTGCCTTCCGTTGTTTATCCATAGCCATGCCACCAAACTTGCTCCTTTTATAAATGTTCTAGTTCTAGTCCATCTTGAGTGCTTCCTCCAAGCCCAATCCATTGTTTGTATGATCGCCATCTGCACACACAACACAGTCACAAATGAGCAAGGATAGATAATCCACAATGTAGTTGATACCTTGCCTTGATATGAAGCGCATTGGCTGAGTTGTGGTTATGGCAGAAACTGGTTCAGAGATTTATTATTGGTGACTACCCAAGGTGTAAGGGTTAGGCGAATAGTAAAATGGAAAAAATTAAAAAATTTGTGCCAGGGCTCCCACAACTAAGAGTGAACTTTCGATAGCTATAAGATAGAAAAACATGAGGAACAAGAAAGATAAAAAATATCAACGGCAACACCAATAAAATGGATTTCATGGATAGGGATGAAACAAGAAATGATTGATTGTAGAAAATGTCTAAGGAAAAGAAGTTAACGATTGCACGAAAAAGAAATGCTAGTGGGTCCTCCCCAAAGCAGGCTCATGCCCTTTATGCCCTGACAAATCCACAAACCAAAGAGTTTGTAGGCTCTAAGAATGTCATTTGGAAGCAAGAGTTAAAAACTTACCCACAAGAATTCACCAAAGAAAAACAATGCATCAACCCAGAATGGACTAATGATAAAACTGGCAATGAGGTGGAAAATGGGAAGAAAGATGAAGAGGAGAGAATGGAATGGAATCCCAAGAATAAGGTTGTGTAAAGCCGCTTGTGTATTTCATGGTTAAGATAATTGAGTAGAACTCATCCCAAATCCATACTCAAACCAACCACATTTAGTGACCTCGCATCAATACACTTGGCCAAACCATCCTCTTGAGGCAACAAGAATGCTTCCACAAAGAGTGACCACCATCCCAAGGAAAGTGAGATGGAGAAGTAAGAAGCGAGAAAGGGCCTTAGTTAGAGGGAACCTTCAGGCATGGGTAACATGTCTTTCCAGTGCCATAACCAGCACTTGTAGCCCATATTGCTTTATCATGTCTAAGGGGTGTGCTTTGAATTCTCACCTTTTCTCTCTCTCTCTCTCTCTCTCTCTTTGATGTTTATGCGTGTGAACCACACCATGCAAAGACTTATTTTTATTCACTCAACTTCCTAATATTTAAGCAATGTCAGAATGACGGAAACCCTAAGAAAAAGCATCCAAGCACCCAAGAGAATGGCCAACACCAATGCATCAAATCCCCTTGAAGTTACACCCTTTTCATCTTTTGAGTCTTTCCTTGGTTTGAAAAATACCCAACCACCAATTCATTAACAAGTTTACTTAGAAAAAGGGGATTGTACAATTCCAAGCCAAAGGAGACCATAGAGTTGTATGGATGAGTGGACGACGTGGACTCATTGCCTATTTTACCAAAAGAAACATACCTTAATATCAGCATCATAATTCAAAGGTAAAAACCAAACATTAGCAGTCAAGATGATATAATTCAATCCACCATCATGAGCACTTATTAGATGACGAATAAAAGTAAACCAAGCAAATAAAGAAATAGTAAAAACATGAACAATGGTGTAAACCAAAAATAAGAAAAGTTGAAAGAATGTGTAAAATAAAAAATATGTAAAACAAAAAATCAAAAAGAATTGAGGCCTAGAATGATTAGCATAGGTAGCCATCTCCCCCACGACTGAGTTGGAAGGAGGAGATCCGAAATAGTGAGCAAGGTTGTCCACTAATAGAGGTAGCATGTATACTAGTGATCCTAGGCTCATGGAAAGGTTTGGTTTGTTGCACATTGACCAACAGTTTCTTGTCCAGGCTCTCAGGTTTGTATATTATCATGGCCCTTGAAGGAAAAGTTGCATAAATAATATAAGGTCCTTCCCACAGTGTTTGAAATTTAGTATGTTGTGGCACATGTGTAGGATTCTAGTAGAAAACCTTATCTCCTGGTTAATATTTAACTTTATAATCCTTAGGTCATGATGTTGCTTATTGAATGCCTTGTGCAATTCATTAGATGAAAGGGCAGCTAATTTATTTTCATTTAGCAAGTTAAGTGTTACTAACCATTGTTTCTGTCCTAGATCAAGGTCAAGGTTGAGGTCACATGGCGTGGATAGTGTACTAAGCTCAGTTTGAATGGGAAGCATTGGTAATTTACCGTACACTAACTGATAGGAAGAGTAGCTTGTAGGGAGTTTCCATGTGGAGCGGTATGCCCAAAGAGCATCTTTTAGTTTAGTGCTCTAGTCTTACCTAAACTTGCTAATTGTTCTTATCAATATCTTCGTAATCTCCCTGTTGGTGACTTCTGCTTGACAGTTCGCTAGGGGGTGATATGGTGTAGTCAATTTATGCTCAACCCCTAAGTGTTGCATTAATTTCCAAAAAGTTGCACCTATGAAGTGTGTACCATTGTCTGAAATAAGTGCACGTGGCACACCAAACCTATTTATGATTTGTTATTGAACAAATCATGTAGCTGTAGATGATGTACAATCTTTAACAGTAGCTACTTTGGCCCACTTTGTTAGGTAATCAATGGCAACAATAATATAAGCTTTTCCATTGGACATTGGTGTAATCAACCCCATAAAATCAATTCCCCAAATGTCGAAGGGTTCTAACGGTTGAATCCATTGTTGTGGACCCTCCATTCTAGCAATCATTCCCCCATCATGTTGATAGCACTCACAAGATTGGACAAAACGATGGACGTTCTAAAATAATGTAGGCCAATAATATTCTACAAGCAGGATCTTGATGGCCATTCATCTCCCGGCATAATGACCCCCACAAGGACCCTCATGAGCATCTTAGAGAACTTGCAGTTGATCTATATCAGGAACACACCATAGAACCAAGCCATCTAGACACACTTTGTAAAGTTGCCCATTGATCTCCATAAAGTACTTGGCTTGGTGAAGAAATTGTTGTTTCTTCTTAAGGTTTAACTCTTATGGTGTTTGTTGGGTGAGGAGATAGGTAAGAATGCTACTGTACCGGTTTGTCTCCATGGGTGATTGATTATTGATGGGACGGGATATCGCAGTCTGCTGCCATTTCTATAAATAAGAAGCAGCTCTCCCTTGTTTCCCATCTAGATCTAGACCCTTAGCGAAACTCTGGTAGTTTTACCTCTCTAGAGATAGAATAATTTCCATGTGCCCGCAGTAGGAGTCCCAAAGTGAACGGATCTTTATTCGAGCAAATATTGTACCTGAGCACAAGTTTGTGTACGGAAATAAAGACGAAATTTTTGGATAAACCTTGCAGTGCATGGACTAAGCTAATTAGGACTTTATTTATTGTTAATGTTTAAATGCTTTATTAGTTAATTAAATCTTTCTCAACCCTTCTCTCATAGTTAAGTGCATTCAGTATGACCGCTTCGAGCACGTGCGTTATGCTTGGTAATCCCAGCAACGAATAGCGTTTGGTAATCCCAAAAGGTTGCATTGGCTCAAGGTGTGAACGGTAAGTGGGAACAGATGCTGATGTTAGGTTAATTAGAACTTAGTTAGTTAAAGTTAGTTAATTAGTCTCTTCACCTTTTCTCTCCTAGCATAGGCAATAAAACCGAAAAGATATAAAAATCACATACCTCAGACTTGCTTAACCATACAACCGTGACAAATACAAGTAAGTCTGAGCAGACAACGAACAATTAACCTTAAGTGTTCCATAAGGCGTGTAGGCACTTAGTCTGCGGAGTTCGACCAGATCGCGTGTGTAACGCTCGTATTCCTATGGTTGAGTGTAGGGGTACCTCGCCACTCATTAATTATTCACTACACGAGCAAAGAGGAATTCATCAGGGAAATAATTAGAAATTGGATACTCATCCTCTTTGCTGTCCCATCACAACTGAGATAAATGATCAGCAACTACGTTCTCGGTGCCTTTATGATCGATCATTGTAAGATCTAACTCTTGTAAGATTACAAGCCATCGTATGATACGAGGGCT
>MNCI01032173.1:40197-71371 GCA_015680685.1 Gnetum montanum | reverse complement strand
TTTGTATGAGAATGTTCCCCAAGGATTGGTGAATGTAGTCTTGACTTGGTCTTTTGGGGCTATTTGTATTTGGTTATATCTGCTATATCCATCCAGAAAACTGTAATAGTGATGCCTTGCGATGGTGTCTAAGACTTGGTTAAAAAATGCAAATGGAAAGTGATCTTTGAATGTTGCCATATTTAGTAGCCTAAAATCTATGCACACTCTTCATTTGCCTCCATTTTTAGGCACAGTAACTAAGGGGCTAGCCCATTCGCTATCAGTAATGGGGTATATGAACCCAGCCTTGAGAAGTTGTTCGATTTCTTCCTTGACTACTTGCTTCAGCTTTGGGTTCAAACGCCTCTGTGGTAGTCTTCAAGGCTTCATGGAGGGGTTGGTGTAAATCCTATGTTGGCATATCGTAGTATCTATTCCAATTAAGTCAAGATATGACCAAGCGAAGGCTTTTGACCATCTATTTATCACTTCTAGCAGTCTCTCTTTTTGTTGCGGAGCAAGCTTAGCGTTAATAATTATCAACTTTCCGTTTTTAAGGAACATGTATTCCATATCGGTGGGTAATGGTTTCAGCTCGAGGGGCTCCTGCTTAAATTTCTCAGGGATTTCCAACTTCCCCCAGTTGATATTTTTGAGGTTAAGGTTTGAAAGTTGGCGATGGACTTGCTCTAATGCATTTATGCTATCGATGTAAGCGCAAGTCAAACCCTTGGTTCGTTCCATGCATATAATTGAATTGCTTTCTTGATCAGCTATCAACCACTAGGTGCCTTCTTGTCGTGTGGCTACTGCATACAAGCATCTTTGTATGTTGATCACTTGTGCACACTGATTGCATGTAGGCAATGTTAAACTTTGCACAACCCATGACCTCTGCACGCAATTACACCCTGTGTCATTGTATGTGATGCATGGAACTTTCTTCTTCTCGATTTTTCTGAATGTGTTTTCCTTTGATATTTCTAGAGAAAGATCACGGATTCCTAGGCATGTGTCGATGGTGCTTAGCCATGCTCTTCCCATTATGATTGGAAAGTCCCTCTTACCATTGTTTACTTGAATCACTTCGAAGTCAGCTGGGTATGACCACCCACAAACAATGGTAACAATGTCTTCCACTAGTGCCAATGGGACAGTGATGGACTGGTCAGCCAACTCTAGATGGATGTTGCTCTTTTTCAATGGAGGCAGGTTCCAGGCCTTGTACATTTCTTGAGAAATCAAGTTGACATCAGAACCTGAATCCAAAAGAGCCTTGCACGGTGCATTTTTAGTGATTTGTAAGTATATTAGAGGACTCGCAGGATTAGAGAATTTCTTAGGAAGATGGCCAACTTTGATCCAATCGGTGACGACATGTGTTAGCATGACCGTATGCATTGAGTGCAGTGATTGGGTTGAAGGGGGGTTCGAAGTTTTGATTGATACTAAGGCATCTAAAGAATTAGCCGCTTGTGATTATAAGGGCTTGGTTGGACTATTGGTTCTAAAGAAAGGTCTTTTCTTCATGTGGTTGTTGGAACCAACAGTAGGTTGAGAGTTAACAGCCCTCATGGTGTTACGTTGTTGCGGCTGGGTAGGGATTTCACCTTGCATCGCAGGAGCAGGTGGTAGTGGAGCTATTGGTGGAAGAGATGTGGTGAAATGAAAGGGATGATATGCTTGTGGAATATCGCCTCTAGAAGAGGGAGTCCCATAATACTTGTTGGCTTGGTAGTGAGGTTGAGGAGTGACGTGACCAGTAGAGTCACGTGGGGATATTAGCTACTGCACGTAATATCCATATGGGTCAAGTTACCTATAAGGATACTATTGCCTTGGTGGTGGCAATCCCCATGATTGTGGGTGCTGCCACTGCTAATATTGCTCAATCGGTTGTGGTGGAGTTCCACTAGGATAATATGTTAAGGGTTGGTGGAACTGCCTTGGGTTACCTTGAGGATAAGGTAACCTTCGGGGTGTTTGCCTTTTGTTTAATTGTGGGTTGAGTGCATACACCCAGACTCCTGCAGATGTGAGATTAGAGGGCAACATCCTTTAGGATGGTCATATTAACATATCTCACATCCACTATCATTGTCTGTTTCCGAATCCACAACCTCTTCAATGATGACAACTTTGCCCTTACCCTTGCTATGTGCATGTTCAGCCTCTTTCTTTTTTCTTTTCTCACTACCTTGCTCTCTAGACTCCTCTACTATTTTAAGAACAGTTTGAAATCTATTGTCTAGGGAATCCCACATTTGGTCTACCTTTGCTGAAACGTCTAATGTCATCTTTTGGATAGGCAAATTTTTCCTATTCACCATCTCTTCGAGTGGTGACTCTTCTTCATCCTCACAAAATCTTACTCTCCTCTTCCGAAGGAAAGGATCTTGGTTATACTCTTCCACACTTTCTCTCTTCCATAGCTCACCTTCTTCCTTAGCAACTTGCTCCAATAGTCTTTGAATTTGATGGGACCTAAGCTCGAATAGTCTTCCTTGGGCATAAGTCCCAAGGGTTCTTCTCGTTTCATGTCTAAGCCCATCTACGAGATGGCGTAGTTGATCCCTTTGCGAATAACCATGGCCAAGAGGACGATGTAACAGTGCATAGTATCAGCCCATGGCAACATCCAAGGGTTCATATCCTCCTTGTTTCTAGCCTTGGATTTGCTTTTGCAAGTTAGACACTTGGGAGTACATTTGGTAGTTGTCATTAAATAGTTCTAACATGGTACTCCACCTATGAATGAATTTCGATTCTAAAGACTAGTACTAGCTTTCTGCTTCTTTAACTAATGTCCACGGGAACAACTTAAGTTTTTGCCATTCGTTCTCTATGTTTTGTAAGGCACACACATCATGGAATGCTTGTAAATGATTATGAGGATTAGTGTTATATCCTCCTTCAAATCGTAAGATGTTGTTCATATCTAATCTCTTGATCCTACTATCTTTCGGATGCCTTGTTGGAATTCTAATAGCCTCAATTATGTCCAACATACTTCAAGTAGTGAGGAGGGGTTCATCGTGATCGTCTCGTCTATGGCGTCTATGATGCCTACGTTGTTCCCTACT
The DNA here is from genome assembly GCA_015680685.1 of Gnetum montanum. NCBI lineage: Eukaryota > Viridiplantae > Streptophyta > Gnetopsida > Gnetales > Gnetaceae > Gnetum > Gnetum montanum. The sequence continues at coordinate 68,306 of MNCI01032173.1, read as the reverse complement.
CTTCCTTCTTCTATGTCTTGACTCTCTAGAGTATCCTCGTCCCCTTTCCTGGCTATTTCGTCTATGACTTTCACTTTGCCTACCTTTATCCCCATGGTCTTTTTCTTTATGACCACATCCAGATATTGAAAGAGAGGGTGAAGGAAATGATGAAGGCAAAGAAGAAGGAGAACCATCACCATGACGGTGTCTACTACCTTCTCTTTTGTAGTCTCAGCCTCGATCGCGATTGTGATCAAAATATCCATCTTCATCATGAGTTTGTGTCCCTTTTTCGGACCCTTTGTGCTTGTGGGCATCAGAACCTAGGTTATGAATAGTGGAATGAAGGTTCTGATACACAACCCCTTGGTTAAAGTCAAGAGGAGGAACATTGTTGTGTGGACCACTGCCTGAGGCAGATTCACCACCCTCATTTTCACTTAAGACATGTGGGGCATCCTGGGATCACTTACCCTTCAAAGACTTATGATGTCTCTCCTGTTGCAAGTCCTTTTAACGTTGTGCCTTTGTGGGACGGTATTCTCTTAAGTCATGGTCTTGCACAACGTATTCTACGTGTAAGTGTGACATGCTAATTCGTGTGAGAGCACGAAGAAGCATGCTCGGGATTGAACGATCAGGAGGTAACACTATGTTACCTTCTAAGTCTCACCAACACAATTGTTTGTCTTGATGGAGGATAAAGGTGAAGTCTGGTATATACTCATCAAGATGAATATATACCACTCAAACTTGTTGAGGGACTGGTGGATCAACATCATGAGTATTACGCTGTCGATTGTTTCCTGTTTCAGACCTAGGCGGTGAGGCGCTTTCATACGAAGAAGGAGACATACTTGTCTATTCAGTGTGCAATGTATTCTTATTTATTATTTTCTCAACCAACCCTAAGGGTTCATTCCAACGATGTGAATGATTTCATATGTTCTGGTTAGCGCACAAACAACTAAGTCCCTGGCAATGGTGCCAATGATGAGCGGCGAGGTACCCCTATGCTCAACCATACGAATATGAGCGTTTCACACACGATTCGGTCGAATTCCAAGGACTAAGTGCTTATGCACCCTTGTGGAACAAGGATGGGTTGGTTGATTGTTGTCTTCCCAAATTTACCTGTATGTCACGATTGTATGGTTAAGTAAGCTTGAGGCATATGATTTTTATAGCTTTTATGTTTTTTTGTCTTGCACTAGTAGGGAAGGAGAGAGGTAACTAAGTGACTAATTTAACTTAACTACTCATTAACTAAGTTTTAACTAATCCTAACACCAGCATCCGTTCTCACTTGCCGTACACATCCTAAACTAGTGCAACACTATTGAGATTACGAAATGCTAATCGTTACTGGGTTACCAAGTGTTACATGCATGCTCGAAGTGATCATATGGAGTGTAATTTAATAATTTGCTTAATTAATCAAAATGAATTGCTACACTAATAACATAAACGTAAAGTGCATAAAATAAAATAAATGCATAAGAAAATAAAATAAAATAAATGTGTAAGAAAACAAATCTCAAGTGCTGCAAGGATGAATCGAAGAGCTCGTCTTTATTGCCGTACACAAGGTGTGCTTAGGTACATAATGCTCCAATAAAGATCCGTCCACACTTAGACCTCTTGTTGCAGGCACTTGGAAAATACTCTAACAGACTATAAGAGTTTCGCTACTTAACTGCTAAAAGACTTTTTTCCAATTGTGCGCTTGGGCACTGTATTTATAGGCTTGAGAGCAACTACTCTAATAATTAGAGTAACCACTCTAATAATTAGACTGTTAAAGTAACCACTAGAGTAACCACTCTAATACTTAGAATAACTACTAAAGTAACCGCTAGAGTAACTACTCTAATAATTAGAATACTTGCTAGAGTAACCGCTCTAATAATTAGAGTAACTTCTAGAGTAACCACTCTCATGAGGAGGTTTTATTATGTTTGAAGGCCTAAAAGATCTATTGAACAAACTTTACATTTGTATCATGAAAATTAAGTATTGACTTAATAAAGTAGGTAACACTAGATATAACAATAAAAGAGTGCATAGACCTTTTGCAAAATAGTATATTTTTATCTCAAATATTTAGTTTAAAGGAAAATAAGAAAAACATGGTACTCCTCGTCAAAATCTCTTGAACTACATAACGGACAATTTTTTCTTGGCAAAGTTGGTAATGTAAGAATCAAAACTATTTTACAATACCTTTCTAAAAATACGCAGGAAATTGTGATGTAACTCAAGAGTTTTGGAAGTCAAGGAAATGTAGGTGGTTGATTAGGACAAACATACGAGGCCATTACTGTGATTGCTAATGGTCAGAAAGTCGGAGCGCTATGGACTGTGTACGATCGCATCAAGTTAGAAATGTTCTTCTGGACATAATCTAACTAGGAGACCGATAGAGAGAGACAAAGCGATTGTTTTCACATGGTAAAATGTATTTGTCCTTCTAGACGTGTGATTTCTGGTGTAGCGGTTCAAGCATCATTGTCATTGTAAAAGTGTCATTCATTTTAACGTTTGTCAGTGCAGTTGTACTGAAATACCACAGTCCAATGCTCTTGTACTGATACTCAGATTCGTAGTTAATAGTTCAAGCATCAAAATCCATAATCATTGATCCTCAAATCATTGTTTGTTAGCTAATTAAAACATTGTTGGTGTGGTGGGACGCTTATGTTTACCGGTCTCGTTTACTCTTTTTGTGGTGAGAGGGTTATGCTGTTAGCCTCTCTATTTATTTTTTAGAAGGGAAAAAAATAAAAAATCATATTGGTACCTTGAGGTTAAATTTGATGGGCACATTCAAAAATTTTACAATGGGCTCTTACGAGAAATTTCATTTCCATGACAAGTACTTTTTGTCATTGCCTTTTATGTTTTAAATTTCTATTTATATAATTTTAGTGTAACATATCAGAGAAGTATTTTTTGCTTGGCTTCTTCTGTTTTAAATTTATATTTATATAATTGTAAACACAGCATATTAGGAGTGGTCAATTAGAATAAGAAACATTTTTCTTGCAGTTAAAATCCCAATCAAATGTTGCTCAACCAACAAGTTTTATGTTAGTTAGCCTCCCTAGATAAAAGGGTCCATGCAGGTTTTGTGGGTCCATTAAGTGAAGCTCAAGCATATCAATCTTTTTACTCTCTGTTAATGTTTCTATCATGCACATGATGAAGGGCAACCAAGGAAAGTAAAGAATTGAGTGTACCTTCTATTCCCATATATTTTGTAAAGTACAGATTGTTACATATGGTTTTGCTCGGAATAATTTTACAGCAGATACCCTTGGCGGGAAGAAATTTACATTGCAGCTCCTAATGCCGGGAAGCGTGAAAAATTACGGTGCAAATGACGACAGCAAGTTTGAGAAAATACCGTGCAAAGTCGGAAAAATCACCCTGGATTAGTTCGAGATTTTGGACCCGAAGTCTATCTCCTACAGTTCCGGACAAATCTCTGTCCAACAGTTCTTGTTTACAGAGAGAAGGTTAAATGTTGCAATCGTTGCTGAAATCGGGTTCGAAAATCGAAAGAAAATGGTCTGAAAACCGAGAGAAAGATGCAACGGGGAACCGATCGACCTCTTTTGCAGAGACATGGACAGCGCAGACCACAAGTTCGGAAGACAGGAACAGCACGCGCACAGTTTTTCTTCTGCAAAATTTCTGCAATTTTTCTCAGTCGTATCGGGAACAAGCATTGAACGACGTTGCAGTGGTTTATTATTGAAACTTGAACTTCAAATTTTAGGAGCCTCTGCATCTATTGGACAGTGAAATCACAGCGTTACGAAAATTACTAGTGTTCCTGGTTCTCAGTTCTTCATTGGCTTCTGCGAGGGGACAGCGGCCAGTGGCACTTAAATGCTGCGGCCGTTTTCGCAGCTGTTACCTGTGCATGGCCATTTTCCAACCACAACTCAATTTTTCCTGCGCGGGACCACAAACACACATTGACGCAATCACCGCTAGGGTTTTGGCCTGAAAATAATACGCAAACGTCGCTTCGCGGCTGTTATCACCTCTCGTCTTCTCTCTCTTCTCCTCCTTTCTTTCTTTCAATCGTTGATTTGCGGTACGAAGGGATTCATGTGATGGAGGTCAGAGTGCAGAAGAAGGAAAAGATGTTACGGGAAGAAATGGTTCCAGGCCTAGATGTTGACGTCTTCTTAATCGATTCGCCAGTCAGGAGACACCACGTGCCGGCCGGAGAAAAACGAAGTAGAGCGTGCTTGCTACTTGCTACGGTGGCCTTTTTAAACCTGCTCAGTCCACGCGGTGGTGTTATTATAGTCTGCATGTGGAATCCGTTGAGCTCAAGCCAGCGTTGTGGATCTTGTATCGGCCATGGAGGACACAGACTCTGCTACTACTATTATTCAAGTCCCTCGCAAGATCTTGCTGGTCTCATCCGGAGCCAGCCACACGGTGGCCCTTCTTTGTACGCATTTCCAAACCCTGTTTTGGGCTTTTTACTTTGTTTTTACAGGCCTCTGTCGGCTTCTCACGGTCTTCACAATATGTTGATAGTGTGCTGTTACTCATCATGGTTTGCTTGTGTTGCCAAATTTTGGCGTTGTGCATTCATTGTAGTGACAATGCTTGAACAAGAAAAATATTTGGCATTGTTCTACTTATCTGTATGTTTCTTTGGCTGCTGTAGCGTGTAAGTTCACCTGTCTATTAGGAGATCAATTTCTTTCGGTGTAGCTTCCTTGCCATTTAACGTTGTTTGATCTCTGGAGCCATTAAACTGTTCTCTGATGACTTAGAATGCCCATCACCAGCCAACGCATGATGTTGTGCTAGTTGCGCATGTATTTTTGTTCAAGAAGAATGCCTTTGGAGGCATTTGGAATGGCGCTGATGTTTAATTTAATGGCCTAATCTATTCTCTTTACTGTGTGCTTAAGATGCTGGTTGTGGGTTCAAGCCTTTGCTTTCCTAGCAAGCAATAGCTTCACTCACTTCTGTATCCGAGTCCCACAAATATAGAAAAATTCCTGCTGAATTTTAGTAAAACGCATATGCCATGTGCAGAGAATGCTAAGTGGATAGCTTTAAATTCATAGTTGTAGAGAAGTTTCTGAAGACACTGAACATGGAGTTCTCCCATGTCAAAAGACCTTTTCAAGGCAAACATGAGATTTGGAAGTGGAATTATGCTGTGAAACAGACTGCGAACGAAGATGTTAAACAGACTGCGAACGAAGATGTTAAACAGACTGCGAACGAAGATGTTACTCCCTTGTTTGAAAATTAAATAACATAATAGTATTCTATGAAACTTGGTTGAATTAAATAAAAGTTAATCAAATCCTTTGCTTATTGCATATTTTTGGCTTTTTGTAAAATTTAATTTATCAACATTATTTGGTCTCAGCCATATTTTACTTAATCCCCAACGTTACTTTAATCCTTTTTGTATTTTTACTTTTATAGTCCAAAAATTTTGATTTTGTTTCTAAGCGATACTGAAATTGTCCATTCCTAGCAGTTACACACTTGTTTAAAAACTAGTTGTTATACTTCAAAAGCTAGTTCTTAGTTTTTTTATTAATTAATTTATTCCTAAATTCTTAAACCCACTGTATTTCAGACTAGCTGTTAGCTCTAGCACATTTTTTTTTCATACTTTTAAGTTCTGATGAACCAATTGCAATTGATGAGGAATCTGGTGTGCTTTGAAACAGCTTACAAAAATAATGCAAGTTATGTGTGATGCAGTTGAATTGAAGTTTCTTTTTAAAAATTATGATTATTAAATGATCTGGTGGATCTTATAGACAATCGAATTTCAACTACTGCTGTAGAATTTTATGATATACCATTCTGTGACTTAATATACATTTTATGTAACTTAATTACAGAAACTTACATGGAACTTTTATGTGCAGTAGACTCTGCATTTTGTGACTGAAAAATCACACAATTCAGTTTCAACCAGCGTGTTGCAGAAATTTACAACACATCACTAAGTACTTGAAAGTGATATTGGTTTTGATAATTTCTGTTATAAACTTTCCTTGTATCTTTGTATAATGTGATAGGATTGAGCTTGTGATGCAAGTCACAAGCCTGACTAATGAGCTACAGTTAATTGATGCAAGAAAATCTTGATGTTAGTAATAAACAGTTCGAGATTCATGCTCACAGTTTTAACAAAACTGAAATATATATGGTTGAGAACCGTAGTTGGAAGCAATGAAATACAATTTAAACAGTAAACTACGGTTAATGCATATATCTCAATTTTAAATATGTCTTCCAGAATAGATATTTATTAAGCTATTTATTCTACTAGTGCAACTTGTGAAAATTTATTTCCTTTTGTACTTAATTCATGCAAGGCTTATGAATTGACTGTGCTCACAGCAAGACATGAGTAGCCATAGGAACATTAATTATGCCATGCCACAACTTTATGAAGTAAACCCCTTTGAGAAGGTCATTAGTTACTTATTTAATTCCATTTAGTCTCAAATAAAGAAGGGGGAAGCAAACTACACTTGAACCTTTTTAGCAAGACTTGGGCTGCCTATGTCCTTTTATACCAAAGAATTGGGTTCTCATGTAGTTCTGTCTAGATGGTAAAGATTCATCATGCGATTCCAATAAATTAATATTCTCCCGCTATCTCCAAAGTTGGAGGGGAGTAATTCTTGACCCACCAACAAAGTATACCCTCTGTAGATTGTACATTTTTGCCATACTCTCAGATGGCTTGTATAGGCTTGCACAAGGAACATGATGATTTTAAGTAGAATTCTTTAATTATTTAATCAGACCTTATTCAAAAATTCTCAGCCACACTAATTTTAAAAAGAGAACACGAGATGCTATGAAAACACCAAATATTGAAAAATGGACTGACTTAAGAAAAAGCTAATGAACTCATTGGTATTTTGTTGGAGAGGTAGTCTTGTTAGTTTGAATCAAAAAATGGACTGACTTGAAAATTGGACAAGCGGATCTTATCTATATTAAAACAAACATTATAAATCATGTGCAACATTGAGATTGGAACACGGTTTTATATCTGTTCTCACCCATTCTTGCTTAAACTATTCTTTACAGTTGCCTATGTCTGCCCAGAAATGCACTTGAAGCATGTTTCTGATTTTTGAGGATTTCTGAAGTTTGAATATAAATTTGGGAAATATTGGTGCAAGTTTTGTGAGTCAAATGAATTGGAGATGAAGGCATGAATTGCAAAATATTGATTTTATGAAAAAATAATTAATTTAACTATTTCAAATTCTATGTTAATGAATGAAACTGGTCAACTGATATCAGTAGTTTGCTAATGAGAACATAAGAAACGTTGGGGATGCAGTGTTCATTAGTGCATTGTTTGCTAGGCTAACAAATTTGATGATACATCAAAGAAAACGTAAGCTTAAGTTTTGTTTTAATTTTAAGAAATTTGGCTTTCTCAATTCCTTTTGTAATGATGCAGCTGACAATATGGTGTGCTCATGGGGTCGTGGTGAAGATGGGCAGCTAGGTCATGGAGATGCAGAGGATCAGCTTTTACCAACAATTATAAGTGCTCTTGATAATTGTGAAATTACATCAATCATATGTGGTGCAGATCACACAACAGCATATTCAGAGAAGCAACTAGTTGTTTATAGCTGGGGATGGTAAGTATTTATTTTACCTATGTCAATGGAACCAATTGGTAATATTCCACGATGTAAATCATCTTTAAATGTTCTTGGAGATTGATTGTAGTTTATTTTATTATGATTTAAATTAAGAAATTTAGGAATTTTTAAGGGCTCAATATTTTAGGCCTTTATAATGTCACTTTGATTGATTCAGTTTGTTTATGTCGGTTTCACTTTTATGAAGGGGAGATTTTGGAAGGCTTGGACATGGAAATTCAAGTGATTTATTCATTCCTCAAGCAATCCAGGCATTCCAGGGAATGAAGATAAAACAAATAGCCTGTGGTGATAGTCATTGCCTGGCCATAAGCAATACTGGAGTGGTGCAAAGGTAAATGGTTGAGAGTTAGAATAAAAAGGTCTGTTTGTGAAGTCAGAGCTTAAAAAACGAAAAGAGATATTGACTAAAGGTCCAGATCTGTGTTTGTGAAGTCACTATTGTCAAGCTGCTGGTTTTGAACCAAATTATTTTTGAAATTCTTTTTATTTAATTGTGGCTTTTTTAATACTTGAAATTTGGAACTTGACAAAATTGTAAGGTATCCCAAGCAGTGGACTGCTGAATTTCCTATAAGCCTAGTGCCGTGCTCATACAGTCTTTTACATTTAGAATGTCATAGAAATGGACAATTCCGAAAATATTTGTGGTTTTTCCCCTACATATTAAATGTTTAACTACATTCTGTTCACGTTTAGTTTATGTTAATGTAATACAATTTGAGAAGTCAATTGTACATATTGCAGCGTGCACTTGTAATTAAAAAAATTATAACACATGAGTTTTCTGAGATTTTGCTGTCTGTTGATTATTGAATAGTTGGGGCCGTAATCAAAATGGCCAGCTGGGTCTTGGACATACTGAGGATTGCCTTATACCTCAGAAGATACACTTTTTTGAGGTATACTTTTTATGCCATCTCATTTGGTTCTGTTTTCAAATAAATGCTCAAATAGTTTAATTCATAACCAATTTCTAGGTTATACTTTATATTTAAGATGTAATGTGGGAGAATTCTTGTGTCCTTAGTGGTCACAACCTTAGATGGTTTCAGATATTACTATTAGTGCTTAGCACATGTTTTTTCTTAAAAAAAAAAACTATGCATATTGGGCTATTATAGTTGCTTAAGTTATATGAATATCAGTCCTTACGTGCTTTAGAGTTGCTAGTAAGCTAGTAAAATGTCATATGTGAATCCTTTGCTTTCTGGAGCTTATCTCTGCAGCATCTCTCTGCCAAGTTTTATAGGAGGATGGACTAGTTTGAGAATGCACCCTTTTGGTGGAAGCAGTTGAGGGATAAAAATCCGACAAAAGAGTCTAAATCTATCAATGGTTTAAAGTTTTGAATGACCTGTCCTGCCTTCCTCTTGAGGCCAATGAATTTTCCCAATCTAAGCTTCCAAGTCAGTAGCTCGAATTCTTCAAAGATTTTTTTGGCTGCATTATAATACAATTGCTGCAGTTACAAGAAAAATTCTAAATCTATATTGAGAAAGTCACCTTTCCTTCTACAAAAAATTTGAATGTGGATCCCTGAATAAACTGTTTATTTTTTCCCAGAAATTTAGAATTTTTAAGAGACTAAGCTGGTGTTTTCTTACTTTACATCCATCTTTCCAAGTTTTTAGAAGGCTTGGAGTTGTACAACTATAAGTTTGTGAACCTGTCTATGTTTGGAGTGCATTTACTGCATTTTTCAATCATTCACCATTGTTGAAAACTAAAATTGCCACTGTTTAGTTATCTGTTGTGGAACAAGTTATTGTTATTTCCTACTTGGCATTTGTTATGAGTGTCAATATTTATATTAGTTATTTCTCAAAAGATGATTCTATTTTGCCTTTGCTATATTTTGTAGGGGATTCCAGTGAGGATGGTAGCAGCAGGCGCAGAGCACACAGTTGCTGTGACAGAGGATGGAAAACTTTATGGCTGGGGATGGGGCCGTTATGGCAACCTAGGAGTAGGTGACAGAGATGACAGGCTTGTACCAGAGAAAGTAGCTGACATTAGTGTAAGCAGAGATAGCCTGCTTTTTTTTTTTTTAAAAAAAAAGAAAAATAACTTGTTTGTTACTTTGCAGTTTCTTTTATGAACAAGTAGTACAAATTCTTGATGTCTTAGTGATCAACCAAGGAACATTGTTAGGTGTCTATTTCTTCCTTAGGTTTACAGCTCTAAATCTTGCTCGCATTGAAGATTCTGCCATTTACATAGCATTTCATATGTCAGATTCTCTTTCCAACGATTTAGTGCAAATCCTTCATACTCTTTGTAGTTTGCTTTCTATTCCTTCAAAAAATTAGATGATTTCATTCCTTACAAAATTTAATGATCAAATGTGCAAGCAATGCACTCCAAATTTTAGTTATGTTTTGTATCCCATCAATCCGTGTCCAATCTCCTGCCCAATCTTTGACAATATAAAATGCTGATTTGTGGATTCCTAAACTTTCTTCTAGATAAGAGCATTTGCAGAGCCATGCATAAAGATATGATTATCATTTTCACATGCAATTCTAGAAAAACAGAAGCTATTAACCATAGCCTATCTCTATGTTATCAAGTTATCTATAGCTAAAACTTTTCCTTGACTTAGGATCATCACCTAGAGGCTCAATGCTCATCCTGCCAAGGTGCGGTCCTAGGAGGGCCGTGGATGAACAAAAGCTTAACCTCTTTCAAGTGACTGCACCTATGCTCAAACCAGGTCTTATGACTTGAGAAACAAGCACCTTACCTATCTCTAGCTAAAACTTTTCCTTGACTTGCCATCCTAAAATGTGTATGAACATTATAAAGCAGACTTCACTTTTCCCTGGGTGGCTTATTTGAATAATCGTTAGAGACTGCTTCCCACCTTTTTCTTATTTCCTTTTAAGGATATCTGCAAATTTTGCTAAGATAAGAGAGACACCTAAATGTGGAATTCACACTCATATGACAATAAATTCTTGCTTAGTTGCCAACACGCATTTACTATGCACTAGTTCATGTACATACGTGTGCATGCAGGAAAAGTTTTTACAATATTATCTTGTTCCTGCCTATTCGGCTTATATTTTGTCACATTTACACATATATACAGGGCCAAAAGTTTTGTATGGTTGCTTGTGGATGGCGCCATACTATTGCTGTCTCAGATTCTGGGAGCTTATTTACATATGGTTGGAGTAAATATGGACAGCTTGGACATGGTGACTTTGCTGATCATGTTAGACCTCATTGTGTGAAAGGGATAGAGAATGTTCAAATAATCCAGGTGATATATACTCTATAAATTTGTTTTAGTTTTTCATATTAATTGGTTTCCATGAAGCTTAAATTATGTTTCATTTTGTGTGCCTACTAATGTTCTCAATCTTAAAATTACAATCAGAGGCATACTTTCAACACACGTTTTTGCACTGTTACAAAATGGTAACAGGATATACTTTAATGATAGTTTGCTCCAGAATTCTAATAATAATAATAACAATAATAATAAGTACATATCTGATATCATTGATGTGATAAATTATAGTTAATACTGGAAAGGGTAAGAATTGGAATCTGCTATGTATTGTTAATCTTAAAAGGATTTATTTCTCAAGTTTAATTGAGTAAGCCAATATACCTTGGGAAAGGTTGGGACTGATTAAGCATTCAAGACTTTCGAAGTACGGACCAGCTGCAAATCTTATTAGCATATGGATGTGAAGCTTACAAACAAGGAAACAGTGGAGTAAACAAGAAGGATGTTGTAACGCTAAGAAACCAAAGCATATTTGTTTATTGCATTACATTACATTTCTGAGTTTTTGGAGTTGAAAAACATTTAAACTTATCACTTGTGGAGTGTAAATAAAAGGGATGTTGATAACTAATGTCTAGACCATGGGTCACCAAATTTTTGTTGTTCATGACAAGCTTCAAGTTCCAAGGCAGATTGTATCATTTATCTGTACAGTTGAACTTTGCTTTTCCATTTTAGGGATTTCTTTTTTCTGAAAATTTTCCTCCTTACATGTGTGGAAATTGAGACCAAACATTGCTTGGACAGGTCACATGTGCACATCTTAACATTTGGACTGAGACAGAAAAGAACGCTATAAAAAAAAGCCTGCAAGTAAATTTTGTCCAAGAGATTCCAAGGGTTGTGAAATGGGTTTCATCTTTGATGCCAAAACTCTTTTTGTTTTGTTTTTTGAAACTTGTTTGTGTGTTCTGAAATTGGTCTTGGCGAATATTGCAAGTGTGAGTTGAGTTTGGTGATAGAAATTGTGAAATAATATGTATTTATCACCTTAAACCTGGGCCTGGATGAAGCTGGTTTTGCCTGTCATGATTTGTATCTTGTGAGTCCTAGGTGAGTCGTTACAAGTTTGGAACAATCGTTTCAAGGGTTGAAAGTATTGGCTTGAGAACATTGATAACAACTGTAATTAAAATTTTGACACTTCCCAAAATCCTGGGAAAGGGTTTTCTTTGTGAGGGGACATTTTTATATGACTTTTCTAAAAATAAAGGCAACTATATTGCAGTTAAATGGCAACTTTTTGATCATTTGTTTTAATTATATAACACAGCTTGCATTTTGTTTTTTAACAAGACGCTTCAAATCATATTAGATATATTATCAGTTGCAATTGTTTTTTTTTTCTTTTGACTTGAAACCAAAAATTTTCAGGCAACATTTTTTGTGACCTTTTTCAAATTAAAGGCAACTTAAACAAAAAAACCTTATGGTATGGAAAATGATATAAATTACATTTTGCATTGGGCCATATGAACTCTTGACAGTAAAATTTTTCTTAGTTCTGTTCTTTTTATTTTGATGGTATTGTTGTCTAGAAATATGCAAACTCGGAAGGACAATAGATTTTGTCATATAATGATGCATTTTTTTATTCAAAATGTAGTTGTAGGTTATTTCTAATTTTCAAGTATGGATATTTTTGTTGTTGTTGATATATATATTGCTTTGTTTATTTTAACTAGTTCATTTATTTTAATATTTTTGAATTTTTGATGTTTTCCAAAAACTTTTTCGCATTTCTGATTGGAAATTGATGATGAAAATATGAATATTTAAAAAGTTTTTGGTTGCTGACTTTTCATGAGTTTTTTCATTTATAAAGCTGTTAAAGACTTTTCTTTAGGTTATTAAAAAGACGTATTCCAGACTTTTTTTTTATCATTGGATAATACTGATAAAAGAATATATATACATAAAATTTGAAGCGGAAAAAGTTAGGTATTAGTTAAAGCGAGGTGTATATATATTCATCCTTCCCGTTAATGAAATGGTTATAGACTTGAAACGAAATTTTCATCTTTGAAGATTTATTGGAAAGTAGCACATACTTTGAATTGATGAGTTGTAGCTTCCAAGCAAGGCTTGTGACTTGCATTTAAACGTCAGTCAATTATGTCGAGAAATCCCTCTAATTGATCCATAGGTGCTTGGTATTTTTATTGTCAGTGCCATAATAGTTTGCGAGGTAAATAGCAACTTTTATGTTTTTGTCCCTGATATTTGTCCTTCTTATCTTTGTTGATTTTTGTTTCCAGATATCTGGAGGATGGCGCCATACGATGGCTCTTGATACTGAGGGAAATCTCTATGGCTGGGGTTGGAACAAGGTAACTTTATCAAAGGGTACAATGAAATAATTGATGGATAATGATGCAATCAAATTCTACGGTATCCAGATTCATAATTTGTTTGGAAATAAACATGTTAGCGCCATCGGATGATATTTAACTTTTGAAGTTTTGCATTCAGCTAAATAATTTAGGTGACATTTTTAAAAAAATATACATTTTTTCAATTAAACAATTAGCTGAAAGAAACAAGACAAGGAAAAATTTCCTCTTCAAATTCTAAGAATCTAGCAATTTTTGGGAATAGCTGCAGTGTCCTTGAAGCATCTCCCTTGAATCATTAGGTGGGACACACTCTAGATTCAAACTCTGGTTTTTGAAATGCCATATAATAACACCAAACACAAGGCCACACAGTGCTTAGTAAGAATCTAGTAGGTATTAAGGAAAAAAATTAAATAAAATATGGAATGAAATCCCTATACCATGGATTCCGAAATATTAAAGAAGGAATAGCAGAGTAATTTTTTTCAGATATTCAGAAATAGCAGATCAATGAGGCGTAGATTGTTGGTATGGTTTTGGAGTTGCATTATACAAGCGACAAATTCAACCCCAGGTGGTTATACTGAGATATACAAGCATTCTATAACAGATACTGTTTGAAACTGAACTCTTTTGGATAAATCATTATAGATTTTTATTGTTTGTTCTCCTGCTTTGCAGTTTGGACAATTGGGTGTTGGTGACAATGTTGATCATTGCAGTCCAGAAAGAGTGAAGATTCCTGACGAGCAGGTACTTCTTTGCTTTGTTATTGTAATTAGTTTAAAATGTTATGTTCTATGATCCTTGTTTGCGTAATTCAAATAGTGGTTTATTGTTCAGTATTATTGAGTTATATTTTAACATTCCACCCAGAAAGTTGTTCAAGTAGCATGTGGATGGAGGCACACGGTTGCAATTACGGACAAAAGCAATATGTTTTCGTGGGGCAGAGGTACAAGTGGTCAGCTGGGGCATGGACACATTCTTGACAGGTGAGAGATCATTCGTTGACACCATTTGATGATTGCTTTACCAGATGACCTGATTGGTTTATATTCATTATGAATACTGTTCGACATGCATGTGGTTTGACAGGTTTTATTCTCTACGGAAAAGTTAGTAATACATATGAAAACAATAATGATGTAGCTGATAAACATACTTTTATTGTGTCAATGAAAAGGATCATTGACTGTTTATTTCTTTCTGGGTTTATGCTAGTGAATTTGTAACACATTTCGCGAATAGGGAAGATAAGCTTGTTGGGAAGGCACACAAGAACTTGATTAGCTTGAATCCTAAAAGATAACATTGATGCGTAAGCAGCATTCCTGTTTGAAATCTAAACTCTAGTTTTAAACCTCATTATTCAAATGTATAATAAATGATATTGAAACACAAGAAATTCCCTCTTCGGACTATGCAAAACTCATTGGAAACACCAGAGGATCAAAAGGAAGCATTAATCGAAACAGGTGCAAAAATACACACAGCCTGCATTTCCGTTCTAATCTTTTGTAGAAGAAAAATTTTGTCTTCTTCTAATATTGGCTGTTCTTCCATAGTATTTTAACATAGGATAGCGCTTATGCATCATCAGTGAGGCATAACTCTCTTGGTTAGAGAATGCGGCTTGTGATTTGCAAATTGCAGGTTCAATCCTAAGGGGTATTCTGAAACATGTGCTGACCTGAGGGCACGGTAAGAAAAACAGACATTCAACCTATGATGTCCTTTAGATAGCTGGCCATAGAAAATCACTGTGAAATCCTTCCCTAAGTTTAACTGGTCGCCCATATAGATGGGATAAAGGCACCATGATGATACCGGTTATGCATCATAGTTTTCAAAAGAATTTTGAATTTCTTAAAAATCAACTCAAGTTTTTATAGTAAGAAAGCATTAATGATACAAGGAGGAATTCCCTAACTGGTGCCAACATCATCATTGCCTTTAAAAATCAACTCAAGTTTTCATAGTAAGAAAACATTAATGATACAAGGAGGAATTGCCTAACTGCTGCCAACATCATCATTGCCTTTATGCCACCAGCTTTGGGGTGACCGGTAGGATAGGCTGGAAATTTGATGATAGCTTTTTGGTTTATAGTCGTCTGTCCAATTGTTAGTAACCCAAACTTTTCTCTCTCTTTTTTTTTTTTGGGTCGACAACCTAAATACATAATTTTTACTGTGTTCCCAGATGGGACATGTGGACGTTAACCTTGAACCTAATGGCTTCTATCTCTTGTCCTAACAATCAAGCCAAGGCTCACTCACAAGTTCCTAACTAGTACTATTTTATAAAACTTGAGTGTGACAGTGGGCTGGCTTTCGACTGGTGTAACGTTTTGTCAATTCTCCAGCCTTTTGCAAGGATAATGCACATCATACCAGCAAGAAATCATCCGCTTTCTGAAAAGGCTCCTCTACACACTTAATGAGTAAATATTTAAAATGTCTGCATGATCATTATTGAGGAATTGCAGACACAACGGTTATTTTAATTATTTGGTTTGTTTTCTGCTATACCAGAAAATAATAATGTTACATTACGATATTGTCATCAACGTTATAAACCATTATTTATTCTTAACTAAAATTGAAAAAAAAAAAAAAAACCTTTAGGCAACGATATAAACTATCTTTTACCGCACTTAAGTAAGTCTTGTACTTCAAAAGAATTGCTTGGAACATTGTATGTAGCGATATTATTTACTTTTTACAGAAATTTATTATAATTTATCCTATATAAATTTTATTGAATGAACTATTGAATAAAGTTTTACATATTTCGCTTGAAGAATCAGTTTCTAACTTTCAATATCATCGATTCCTTTTAACAGTGTTTTAATGTTGTGGATCAAGTTTATTTACCATGTTATTGCTTACTGAAATGCAGGAATTTGCCTACGCTGGTTGAAGCCTTAAGTGCAGATGGTTCAGCCTGTGTAAACGTTCAAACCTCTAATAAGAAACTGCAATCAGGTTTTGTTATTCAAAGTGATGCCATTGATTTTTTAAAAAAATATTATAAATATTAGGTATAGCAAACATAAGATTTTGAGGTACTTCTTAAGATGACATTGTTTTGTCAGGCACAGCCTGGGTATCACCAGCTGAAAGATATGCAGTTGTTCCGGATGAAGCTGTAAGATTTTTGTTCATTTTTATCCTCCATGTTTATCAACTGCATTCTTGTTTGTTCCATTAATGCCACAGTTAACACAAAATTGAAGTTACCGATGAATAGCATTGAAATATCTACGAGTCCTTAACACCCTTAGCAGCCATGAAGGAATTTATATGCTGAATGAAGTATTAAAATGGTTTCTGTATGTGAATGTGTTATTTATTGGTCTTCAGTGTCAGTGTTTGAGTGTCACACATCTGTGGATTCTATCAAAGGGAACAAATGAAAGTCAAAAACCTTTTATGAATACATTTATTTTATACGAAAATGTCAGAAACTTTTGTAATTCAGTAACAAATATTGTGAACTAGTAGCCACTCAATAGTCTCTGTTTATCTCTCGTATTTTTTACATAGTCTTGCTGTGTTTGTAACTATTAGCATTCAGGAGTTTTCCCATTCTGTTTGCCTGTTTTTGCTTATCAATACCTACCCTTCATTTATAGTTGTACCATCCATAGCTTGCATATTTTTTCTTTTTTTTCTTTGCAAGATGTTTTGAACCATGCTAGATTCATCATCAGTTGCAATTGATTTCTCCAGGATCAGAGAGAGAATAAATAGCAGTGGCTAGTTCAGATGTAGTGGGTATCAGTTAGTTTTGGGAAAATGAAAAATAAAAGACAGCTAGTTGTAGGGGGAAAAATTAATTTAAAGATATTAGTTTTATTTACATTAAACAAAACCAAACCAAAAAAAATAAAAATTCAAAAGAACTAGTAAAAAAAATATAAATGGTTTAAGTGAATAAACAATAGCATAATGATATTCTATTCATAATTGAACTCACAACTTCGACTTGTAAATAAACATAGAACATGATACTACCGTTTAAAAAATCAATAAGAGAAAGAAGATTAAACTAAGGAGGATTTTCGAGAAGATTTACGACTTCTCACATATAAAGCGGAGAAAGATTTATAGTTATTTTGTTAAAACAAGATGACATGTGGTTCTTATTGTTGTGAAGAGATAGATCCTTGATTTCTCATCTGGGATTGGTTAGCTCATTTTCCTGGGTTTTCTTTTAACTTGGTCCATAATTATTTTTGTGCTGAGGACATGTTTTAGTGTTACACAACGGTGGATCTCGTAAAAGCTAACAAATAGCTGCAAATAACTCTCTGTAACTATCCTTATTTTATACACAAAATTATCACTATTTACAGACTTAAGTTATTCAGCAACAAATATCGTGGTACTATAAGTGTAGTGGCTTCGTTAACTATCACCCACGCAATAATCAATGGTTCACATTTTCATGAGCGTCTTCACTTTCCCTCTTTCATACTTCAATTAAATTATTATCATCTTTTTAATCGTATCATCTATTCCTGGCTCATTATTATTTTAACATAAACTGCTATAAATAGTTTCCATAACTGCTATAAATAGTTTCCATAAGTATTCCTTGGAGAGTTGTCTTTTCGTGAATAACTTACGATCAAATTCCTTATGAATTATTAATCACTGATTGCTATGGGTAACATCGCTTCTCTTAATTTCTTGTACAAGTAATATTTTGTGTTCATAATTTTTATTTTATCTTTTCCCGAGGATTGCAATTTCCAACCGTAAGTTTTTGAAAACTAATACGGGTGTACATAGGTGAATCTGTGCGGCAGAGAGAGGAATGCCATGGTTATACCCCAGACCCAGTATAAACGCTGATTTTATGACAGTAACTATGAGATTAATGGTAATAGATTATTCATCATCATCATCATCATCCTAGCTTTGTCCTAGCAAAATAGGGTTGGCTACATGAGTTCTTTTTTGCCATTTGCTTCTATGAAGAGCTAGATCTTTGCTTATTTGTAGTCCGTTCAAATAATCTTCAATTGTTTTTTCCTATGTTTTTTTGTGTCTTCTGTTTGATGTTTCTCCTGGAACAATGATGTAGCAACCTTTGTTTGTAGGCTCATTGTCTGATCTTCTTTGCACATGTCCAAATCATCAAAGCTGTCATTCTTGTGGCTAATCTGCAATAGAAGCCATTCCAAGTCTTCCTCTGATGTTTGTTTTATGTAGTTTATCTCTTCTGGTAACATTTAACATCTATTGAAGCATTTACATGTCTGCCACTGATTTTTTTGTTTGTCTTTTTTGTACTGTCTAACATTTAGGACCATATAAGATAGCAAGCTTGATTGCTGTCTTATAATATTCTCCCTTCAATTTTATTGGTATTCTTTGATCACATAGAACACCACTAGTATCCATACCACTTCTGAATGTAATTAAATGTTTTGTCTTCTTCTTGAAATAAATATTTGCAATTGCAAAGTCACAGATACTTCCAAATTGTAGTAATGAATCTCCCATATCATAACACTCTCTAAATCCTTGTCCTCTGAATCCTATCTTATCCTATTTTCATAGATTAACATGTGCATTAAAATCCCCTTCAATGAATATGCTTTTTTGATGAGGAATTTCTTGAAGCACCTGATCCATGGAATCTCAAAAATCTTGCTTGATGAAATTTTCTAAACCAATTTGTAGAGCATATACGTTGATGACATTGATGATCTTATTTCCAAGCACAAGTTTGATGCTCATAAGTCAATCACCATGCTGATATACTTGTACCACTTTCTATTTGACAGATTGATCAACGATGATGCCCACTCCATTTTGTTGATTTTCTTTTCCTGAGTAGTATAGTTTGTAACCCTGCCCTAAATTTTTAGCTTTCTCCTCTTTTCATCTTGTTTCTTGGAGGCAGACAATGCAGATTCTTTGTCTCTTCATGGCGTTAGTAAATTTAGAGGTCTTTTTATTGAGAGTGCCAATGTTCCAGGTTGCCATCTAAAATTTTTGTTTCTGGACTTGCTTTTTTACCTACACCCATCTCTGATGTGAGAACCTTTGTCTACTTTTTACAACATTTGAGGGACGATGTTGCACATCATTTCTGAAGGACACCCTACCAAGCCTTCACCCATTTTTCATAGCAATTGTGCCTTGTAACTGCTGTGAATCGCTTTTGAGGAATACTCTAGCATCTTCAAAATTTGAAAAAGAACTCATTCATGAGATTTGGCAAGGTTTTACAGCCTGTTGCCAATCTGATGCTAACCATCCTCCTTTCATATCCAGACTTGGGCCAGCATTTGTGGAGTTGGTATTAGATGATTATTATTATTATTTTATTTTTTGAGATAAGGAAGCTTGGGCTTCTAGCACAACCCCTACCCCATACAGCAAAGTAGAAGTAACCTACTATTGAAAGCACTTTTTTTGTTTTTTGTTTTTTTGGGAGGCTGTCTCCTTGTTTTTAACAAATTTTTTAAAATTTTGTTTACCCCACAATGATTCAAAAAGGCGAAGAAATACTCTTCAGGCTGCATTATTCTACAGACTACAGGTTAGCTTTGTTGACTAGTTTGATATTCCCATCATGGGGCTAATAACAGTATTTAAAAGAAAACAAGAAACATCCTTAAAAAATAATTCACTTTAGCCTTATTTATGATAAATTTTTTGTGATAGCTTGTTCAGGCCTGGCACAGGGGTAATCTTGACCTTTTTATTGCATGCTTGCTGTAGGGAGTGCCTGACAATGAGGCAAGTGTTCCTCAGGCAGATATGAAACGCGTCCGAAGTGGTCGGTAGCTAGAGATGTAAATTATCCAGAAATCAGAGGGCATGTAGAAGAGAGGTGGTTTAGGCAGTTTGTTTACATCAATGTGACTGTGGGAGGTGCATGTAATTTTATTGCCTTTTTACTGCAAGTATGTTACATGTGAAAGATCTTGATGTATGTGGTAGTGACACACGCAGTTGAACCACTGCTTACTGCGAAGGCCTTACGTTGTTCGTAAGCATAGACAATAGGTGTTTAGGCATGTATGGGCCTTTAGCGCAACTCTAATGTTTTGTGAATGAACTTTCATAAATAAAATCTTTATGGGTTTCTTGGATCTGCTGATAATTATGGAGTTATATTTTATATCAGCAAGGGTTGTCACTCCGTTCATCTGTAGAAACTGGCAATTAGTAATTTCTGTATTATCACTATTTTCATCATTAGTTTTTAGTCGGGTTTAAAGAATTTTTTGAAAATATTCAAGTTTGTAAAGTGCTTGGAGAACTATCAACGGGTGCAACTCTGCGAGGAAGTTTACATTTGCATTTTTCTTAAAGATTCTTTACAGAGGGATCAGAACCAAAAGTGCTATATGTTTGCAATCAAAGCAAGAAATGGAAAAATAATCTCTTGATACTGTTATATATATTTGCTGAGATATCAGAACATTATTGTTATATATATTTTTTGAGATACCAAAACATTTTTATGGAACCTTGGAAAGCATTGGGCAATATAAGAGTTTTCTGGCAGACAATTATTTAACAAAATCTTGAAAGATGGAGAAATGCATAAAAATTGAAGAAAAACCATTATTATTTCTATCTACATGTACAAAGGAGATGTGCAAAATTGGGCAAACTATACAGAAATAAAGTTTTGAGAGAGTCATAGAACATCATCTAAGATTTGAATAAACTGTATTGGCAAATCAATCTTGATTTATGTTAAGGAGATTTACTGTGGAGGCTAATTTGTTGATATGATAATTAATGGAGAAATTTAGAAAACATACAGAAAATCTACATATGTTCTTCATAGACTTGAAGAAAGCATATGATAGAGAGCCTAAAAATATTATTTGGTGGGTTTTGCCCTATGCTCAACCATACGAATCACAAGTGTTCATCCACGATCCGATAGAATTCCATGGATGAAATTAGTTGTGGCATCTAGATTGTTAAGCATTGATTGTAGGATGCTATCTTCCCACTTGGACTAGTAGTAGGTTTGTCATGTATGGTTTAGTCCAAAGTGAGGCATATGATAATTGATGTTGTTAGGCCTTGATTACTTCTAGCAATAAACATAGTTGAGAATGAAATTTAGTCCTAGGTCTAGCGATGAGCATTTGGTCCTAGGTTATAGTACACATCTTGGGCTCATGTAATCGTTATTGGGTTACCAAGTATTATGCTACTAGGTGAACCAAGCAATAACATTGAGATTATCAAATAATTACACTTAAATGCTCAAAACCAGTCATGCTCATTTTGCTTTATTAATGAACAAGAAAGTAAAGTATTTGGAAATGTAAGTGATTAAATTAAGAAAACAGTAAAAACTATGTTAAGTAAAATAGTAAAACTAAGTGGATGTTGCAATGATGAAAAACAATCTTGATCTTTATTTTTAGATATGAATTGTGCTCAAGTACACTTCACTCGAATAAAGATTTTATACAATTGCTCAACACCATGTTGTAGACATTTGCTTTATCACTAAAACTACGAAAACAAATTGTAAGAATCTACCTAAGGATGGAATGAAACTTCTTTGGATTTGTGCACCCAAGTGTTGTATTTATAGGTTGCACACATCCCGTGATATTAGATCTATGATGATGTAGCTTGTGCTATGATATCGAATATACAACATTGTAGATACGATATTGTTGGTGGACAAAAATTGACTTTTTGTCAAAGAAATGTGATATAGCATCAGCAATATCGCATTAGCGATATCTCATTAGTGATATCCCAGCCAACTGATGATTCATCATACCTCCATGATTGACTAAAAGCTTGTCCTTGAGTGAACAAAAGGAGGAGCAAGTTCCTTACAAAATATTGGAAAGGTATGAGATTATTGACTGATTGTAACTACTGATTAACTTTGAGTGCTGCAGTGGTGTGTACAAAAATGACACAGTTACATGACAAAACAAAAATAAAATTTGAAGTGGCTTGATGTACTTCATATTTTGGGTGTTGGTGGCTTTTCCATCAGCTTCTTTCCTTTGTCGGTAGGCTTCTGGAAAGTTTCTCCTCTTTTGTCCTTGTCTTCTTTTTCTATATGTCCTTTCTACTGAGTATGGCATAGAGACTCCTTCAATTTTCATTGTAGCATCGGCCTATTTGTTTTGTTAGAATTGGTAGGTTTCTCCTAAGTTTCATTCATTGCTATTGGTTAGTATGGGCCATAATGGAGAGGCTTGGAGTTGCATCTTCACTACTTTTGGAGCAAATTTCGTAAAGGGACCAAAATTTAGTTCCAAGATGATTGTGGATATGATCGATTTTCTTAAATGGCTTGGAGGCAATTTGGTGACAACGTGAGTTACTATCCTTGTTTAGGTGCTTGTGGAATTTTTGCGTCTCCTTGGGTTGAGTGCTCTGCAGTAGGAGTTTCTTGATGAATGCTGTATGATTGAGCCTCCTTGTTTACATGTTTTGCTTGTGGGGTTTGTTCCCTTGCTTGGCTTCTCCCATGGCCTCTTGCTCCTGTGTGTTGTGAAGGTCCTCCTTCTCGTATCCTCTTCGGGGCCATTTGCAATCAGCAAGGGTTTGAAATTATTAAGATGTTCCTATTAATTCTTAATAGTTCTTTATCTTGCTCATACCCTTGGTTAGATCAAGTTCTTATCTTATTACGATTGTAGAGTTCAAATTTTTTTCGAAAAGGAACCCCTTAATTGTTATATTTTGTAATTACTTATGACCTTCTATTGTTTTCCTTGCTTATTATGACTTAAAATAGTTGATATGATCTATTAAGAGTAGTATCTAAATCTTTTTGGCCTTGGTTCAATTGATTAACTTTAAGCTTCTTATTATCATGTGATAATTACCCTTTATAATATCTTCTAGGCGTTAGGAATTTGTGGCTCAAATTTTCAAATTTTTGTTCGCTTATATCACACAATGTAGCTTCTCATGACTAAGTTGAGTGCTTCAGGATCAACAGAATTGAAGAATTTTGGAAATCGGAGCTACGAGGGTGAAGTTATGGCTTTTGGAAGCTAGTGTGCAAGAGGGCTAAGGAAAAACTACAAAAACTTCTCTTGCTACAAAATGAAGATGTGAAAAATTGTACCAACTCTCACATGTATATATACTCTTTTTATGTGCACAACATCGTAGATCAAATATTGTAGATACAACATCGTAGGTGCCTATGACATGTAACTACGACATCATCATTAAAAAGTTCAAATTTTTTATTGATTTTTTTTCTTGGAAAAAATGAGTCAAATGAAATGTCTAAAAGATATAAAGCTTGTCTAGAGGGTCATGGGCCATGAGTGATGCATGGTTTTCAACAATTTAGCATTCAAGGTTCATGAAAAAGGAATCTCGAGCAACCAAAGTTTATAGTATGAATAAGAAATGGATAATGAATTTTTGATGTATGAACAAATTATTAGATGATATGGGAAGTTTATTAGATATTTCAAAAGGCATAAGATGATGTGGAATTGCTTGGCAAGTATGAAATACAAAAGTTATACAAGTGGCTCCTCCCCAAAGTAGGCTCCAACCCTTAATGCCCTTATATAACCACACTTAAAAGTGTCCTTAGGCACTCAAGGAGTTAAATCTAATGCATACTTGTTTAGCAAAACACACATGTTAGTACCACCAAATTGAAAAAATAACTCTATGTTATACAAAACCATAAGTTGTGACTATTCAAATAGTGAGATGAGATGGACTAAGAAGGGATTGCAGAAATCAGGATGTGAGGTGTCTTACCATAGGCATACTGAATTATTGTGTTTTATTAATAGTTAAGGTAATCATTAGCCTTTTTGTCCAAGAGTTAAACAAAGTCCAAATGACTTTCTAGTGACATCGCAGTGTTTCATCTCTTGGAATTACAATCATGAGATCATCAATGTTGCAAGGAGTATTCTCACTTGGCGTATTGTCCAAGGGAGGAGTTTATTTATGCCACTTTGTTTATTTTTTTAGATTTCTAAGAAGCTATTGATGAGTAGCGAGGTACCCCTACACTCAACCATATGAATACGAGCATCTCACGCGCAATTCGGTCGAACTCTAAGGACTAAGTGCTTACGCGCCTTAATGGAACACTTAAGGTTAATAATCGCTGTCTTCCCAAACCTACTTGTATTGTCATGGTTGTATGGNGGCACATGGAAATTATTCTAACTTTGGAATGGTAAAACTGCTATAGTTTGGCTAAGGGTCTAAATCTAGATGCCTAAAACAGGGAAAGCCGCCTCTTATTTATAGACATTGCGGCAGGCTGCGATATCACGTACGCGATATCGCGGCTCATCATACCTCCATGACTGAATGAAAACTTGTCCTCGAGTTTCTTACAAAATATTGGGAAGGTATGTGATTATTGACTTGAATGACACTAATGGTGAATGGGGTGACATGTGAACGGATCATCATTACAACACATGACAGAATTAGTGTTCATGACAACAAGAGTGAACACTATACACATTTAACATCCAGCCTTATTTGGCAGCTGAGAGAGAAGAGAGAGAGAGAGATAGAAAAGAAGAAGTCTGCTGCTACCAATGCCAAGATTGCGCCTTTCGTTGTCCATCCATAACCGCGCCATTCGATCTTGTTCCTTGCATAACTACTCCAACACTGATGAGACATGAATTGCACATAGTGCTGGCGGCCACGTTAAGGCACCCACGTTAAGGCACCCACGTTGTATCATGGGTCGCGATGTATCATGGGCCGCGATATCGCGTACGCGATATCGCAGTCAGCCGCAATTTCTATAAGTAAGAGGCGGCTCTCCCTCATTTCCATCCCAGTTTTAGTGTAGCGAAGCTCTGGCAGTTTGATCCCTCCAGAGTTAGAATTTTCCCGTGTCTGCCTGCAGTGTGGTGAATGTGATTATACGGTGTCTTTATTCGAGTGTGCCGTACTTGGACATGCACATGACCAGCAATAAAGATCGAGATTACTTCATCATTGCAGCATTCACTTAGTTTATTTATTGTTATTTATTTCATGTTATTTATTGCTTTCATAGCGCGGTGTGAGTACGACTTAGCTATGAGCATCTACGGGTGTGTACGGCTAGTTTAGGAATCAGTTACTCATCGCTATTAGTCTCTCACCATTAAACTCCTAGAAGTGGAACGAGTACGACTTGGTTACGAGCATTTAAGTGTGACTGCTTGGTAGCCCAGTGGTGTAGCTAGGGGGATCTATGCTTGGTAACCCAGTGACGTATTTGGGGTCTGCGCTTGGTAATCCCAGTGGCGTACCTAGGCCTATGCTTGGTAGTCCCAGTGGCAGTCGTGCACGAAGTCCAAGATGTGTACGGTTGATCAAGGAATCGGTTGCTCGTCGCACTTAGGCTAGATTAGATTTCTTACCCTTTTCCTCTTAGCTTAGATTTAGTTAAATATTATTTTTTTGACTGCCATCAGGAGTAGCGTAGAATTAGGACACATCATACACCTCATCTAGACTAAACCATACGTGACATATGCAAAACTAGTCTAGATGGGAAGACAGCGAACTGCGACCTAAGGCTAACTATCTAGATAGCACAACTAGTCCATCTGCGGAGCTCGACCGGATCGCGCGTGTGACGCTCGTTTCGTATGGTTGAGTGTAGGGGGACCTCGCCACTCATCATTGGCGCCGTTGTCGGGGATGGTGCTAGTTAGCTAGATTAGTTATATCATACAAGGTTGCTGTATAGAACTTAACGATATATCTCTTAGAAAGAAGAAATAATTATAAAAAGTCACATTCAAATTCACACACCACTTTAAACAATGCCTCTCCTACAAGATGACAATAATGCCACACCTAGTAAGGAAGTTCATTGGAGAACCGATGAAGTATATGATAGTGAATATTGGAGTGCGCAACCCTATGCAGGAGTCTCCTATGTTTATGAACACCCCAACGATACTCAAAGACTCTCGTTATCCAACTCTGACATCTTTAGTGAGGATGAGACATCCCATAGAACGAGAAGGCCCAAAAGGCCTAGGACCTTCTCAATAACTAACAAGAACTTACTTGGGGATGATTGGAAGACTTACAAAAGTCATAACAAATTTTACAGTTCCTTCTTTTCCTCTACTCCTTCAACATCAGATTGTGACACGAATGACTATATTTCAAGGGATCGGCGTAGAACTAAAAATCGAGCTCACAAAGAAAATCAAGAACGCCAACATAAACAAAGGCAGCATCATCCCAGCTTACAAACTCACAACCTACTTAGTGATGATGAACCCCTGCTGGCCACTAAGAGCTTAACGCTAACACAAGAGGCTATTCGAATCTCACGTAGGCATCGTAAAGAGAGCCAACTACCCAGGCTCGATTTAAACAACTTTCCAAAATTTTCAGAAGGCTATGAATTAGATCCGCATCAACATTTACTAGCCTTCTACGATGCCTGCACATGGAATAACGTTGATAACAGTTGGCAAAAACTGAAGCTCTTTCCTATGACACTCGTTGACCAAGCTAAAGTATGGTATAGATCGTTAAAACTAAATTCAATACGACGCTGGTCAACAATGGTAGAAGTTTTTAATGATAGATATCAAACCTACGCTAGAGTGTCAGCCTTGAGGAAACAAATCCAAGGATGGAAACAAGCAAAACATGAACCCTTGGGCATGGCCTTAGAACGATATTATTCACTGTTGAACAACTGTCCAGGCCATGGGTTTTCCGAGGAAAGGCTAATGTACCATATCATTGACGGGCTCCGTAATGAAACAAGAGGGACCTTAGGAACGTATGCCCGAGGTCAACTATACAACCTACGAACCCATCAAATCAAAGAGCTTATTAAGCGGGTAGCAAAAGAAGAGGGAGAAATAGCTACATAGGAGAGTGTTGAAAAACATCAACGGGACCAGAATATTAACTCAACAAAGGTCCATGATCATAACAAGGAGAGATCAACAAATTCCAAGGTGGAAACATCATCTTTGCCAATACAACAATTGTTAGAAGAAGCTGAGGCAAAGATCAATAAGATGTTGGAATGGATGAATCAAAAGTGTGGAGAATATATCAACAACATTGGAGATAGAGTTTTCACAACCCAAGAAGCAGGACAAAATAGTAGACATTCGGAGAAAAAGAATGAAGGGAATAAGCGCTCGACTGCCAATCCTACGTATGAATGCAACATATGCCTGTACGATCACCCCAAAGGCCAATGCCCAGTCTTGTTACATCTACATGAGCATTGGGGAAACACGTTACATCCAGAGTTCGTACAGAGATACTGTGTTAGATCACAGTGGCAACAATCCCAGTCGTGGGGGAATCCACCCTTAGACTGGAGGCACCCTTCATATTTTCCGAATCCAAATGCTTATCATGGTCAACCTCCTGTTTCTCCAACTGAGCCAACATACTTTATCTCACCACACTACTATTCCCCACAATACTATCAACCCATGCCTCCAACACAACCACCACCTTGTGCACCTTACCCTTCTCCTAGCTTTCAGCATTCTCATCCTTTCCCTCCTTATACAACGCCACCAACTGTCCCTTACGTACCTGCGCCACCGCAACCCATGAACAACACTTGTGCTACTGCTACTAACAGTAGTGAAGAGCCTCCTCAACATCAAAAGCGTCCTTTCTTTAAACACGGCCGTAGGAAGGGACAACACAATTCTGAGGTCACTGCACCTTCCAACCCAGCACAAGTCCAACCCTGTGGTGCACCTTTACCTTCGAACCCAACACCTCATGTAACTTTATCAGGGCCACCAACTTGCACTCCAACAAC
>MNCI01032173.1:23836-34909 GCA_015680685.1 Gnetum montanum | reverse complement strand
CTCATCTAGACTAAACCATACGTGACATATGCAAAACTAGTCTAGATGGGAAGACAGCGAACTGTGACCTAAGGCTAACTATCTAGATACCACAACTAGTCCATCTGCGGAGTTCGACCGGATCGTGCGTGCGACGCTCGTTTCGTATGGTTGAGTGTAGGGGTACCTTGCCACTCATCAAACACCAACCCATTCCAAGTGTTCCCTCCAGATCCAACCCATTGGTGTATGATTGCCATTTGCAAACACAACACAATCTTATATTAGTAAGAGTAAATGAATCACAATGCAGTTGATACCTTGCTTCAGTGTAAGGTCCATTGGCTGAGTTGTGATATGGCTGATGCGGATTCTGGAGATATAATACTGGTGACTACCCAAGGTGTAGGGGTTAGGAGAAAATCAAAAAAATTGGACTAGGATCCCCATGACTGAGAGCGAACCTCTGGTAGCGAGAGAATGGAGAAAAAGAATAAGGAATAAGGAAGATGGAGAAAAAGAAACAACGGTAACGTCGATAAAATGGATGTCAAGGATGGAAATGAACAAAATAAAAGTTGATTGCGAAAATGTTTAAGGGAAGGAAATTAACTGATGGATCAAATAGGAATGCCAGTGGGTCCTCCCCAAAGCAGGCTCATGCCCATAATGCCCTGACAATCCTGCATTCAAAGAGTTCATAGGCTCTGTAAATGCCATTTGGAAACAAGAGTTAAAGTCTTAACCATAAGAGTTTACCAAAAAGAAAACAATGCATCAACAAAAATATGGACTATTGATATAATTGACAATGAGGTGAAAAATGGAGAAAGAAGGATGGAAAGAAAAAAATGGAATGGAGTCTCAAGAACAAGGGGATGTACAACCCCTTGTGTATTAATGGTTAATGTGACTTAGTAGATCTCATTCCAAATCCAGCCTCAAACAATCCACATCCAGTGACTTCACATTAATACATTTGGCCAATCCATCCACTTGAAGTAACAAGAATGCTTCTACCAAGAAGTCACCACCATTTCGACGAAACAAGAAAGGAGAAAGTAGAAAGCAAAAGAGAGCCTTAGTTAGAGGGAACATGTTTGTTTAGTTTCATAACCAGTGCTTGTAGCCTAGATGATTATTTCGTCTAAGGGATGTGCTTTGAATTCTCACTTTTTTTTTCGCTTGCTTTTTTTTTTCTTTTTTTTTTTTTGCATGAGAACCACACAATGCAAAGACTTATTATTTTTATTAGCTTAGCTTCCCGATAATGGAGCAATCGTCAGAATGGTAAGGAAAACTTAAGAAGAAAACATCCAAGCACCCAAGAGAATGGCTAGCACAAATGCATCAAATTCCCTTGAAGTCACACCCTTTTCAATCCTTGAGTCCTTCCTTAGTTTGAGAAATGCCCAGTCACCAATTTGTTGATAGTTCTATTATTAAGAAAGGGACTGTACAGTTCAAAGCCAAGAGAGATCATAGAAATTCATGGATGCATGGATGATGTGGACTGATTGCATGTTATATCAAAAGAACCATACCTTAGTATCAACATTATAACTCAAAGGTAAAAATCAAACATTATCAATCAATGGAATACAGTTCATACCACCATCAAGAGCACTTATTAGGTGACGAATCAAACAAAATAAACAAACACACAAAGAAATGAAAGAGTATAAATGATGTTGCAAAACAAAAAAAATAAAAATTAAAGAAATTTGTGAAACAAAAATGTGTAAAAAAAAAACTTAAAAAGGAACCAAGGGCCTTAATTGATTAGCATAGGTGGCCATCTCTCCCATGACTAAGTTGGAAGGGGGATATCCGAAATAATGAGCAAGGTCATTCTTTCTCCGATGTACTATGTGCATTGACCGTTCTAGATTCATGATAGGGTTTGGTCTATTGCACATTGACTAGTATTCTCCTATCGAAGCATTTGTTTGAATTTTTTAGGAGGTTCCAACTTCCCCCAATTGATGTTTTCAGGTTAAGGGTTGGAAGTTGGCGACACTCTTGCTTTAGTGCATCTATGCCTTTTACGTGGGTGCAAGTTGGTCCCCCAATTAGTTCTATGCACGTTGGTGAGTTGCTCTCTTGATTAGCTGTCAACCACTGGGTGTCTTCTTATTGTGTGGTTGCTACATACAGGCATTTTTGTATGTTAATTTCTTAGGCACACCGGTTGCATGCAGGCAATGCTGAACATTCCTGTACGTAATCATCCCCTGTATCACTGTATGTGATGCATGGAACTTTCTTCTTCTCGATCTTCCCAAAAGAGTTTTCCTTAGATATTTTCAGGGAAAGATCACAAATTCCTAGGCATGTGTTTATGGTACTTAGCCATGCCCTCCCCATTATTATTGGGAAGTCCCCTCTGTCATTGTTTACTTGTATCACTAGGAAATCAGCTGGGTATGACCAACCACACATAGTGGTAACGATGTCCTCCACCAGTCCCAAGGGAACAATGATGGACTAGTCAGTCAGCTCTAAGCGAATATTTCTCTTCTTTAGTGGAGGCAGGTTCCAGGCTTTATACATCTCTTGTGATATTAGGTTGACTCCAGAACCTGAGTCCAGAAGAGCTTTACATGGTTCATTCCCAACGACTTGGAGATAGATTAAAGGGCTTCTGGGGTTAGAGAATTTCTTGGGAAGATGGCCCTCTTTAATCTAGTCAATGATAGCATGTGTTAACATAACCGTGTGCGTTGAGATCTGTTTTTGGTTTGAAGGGAGCTCTGAAGTCTTATTTGATGGAGAAGCATTCAGAGGCTCAACCGCTTGTGGTTGTCAGAGCTTGGTTGGACTGTTGGTTCTGAAGAAAGGTCTTCTCTTTGTACGATTGTCAAAACTAGTAGCGGGTTGAAGGTTTACAGCTCTCGTAGCATTGGGTTGCTGCAATTGAGTGGGGAGTTCCCCTTGCATTGCTAGAGCAGGTGGTAATGGAGCTATCAGTGTGAGAGTCGCGGATGGATTCGAAGGATGGTATGTTTGTGGGTTGTCTCTCCCAGGAGAAGGAGTCCTATAATACTCCCGAGCTTGCTAGTGATGTTGTGGTGTCATGTGACCAACAGAGTCACGTGGAGAGATTGGCTGCTACACATAATAGCCATATGGATCCGGTTGCGGGTAAGGGTATTGTTGCCTTGGTGGTGGCATCCCCCATGACTATGGGTATTGCCACTGCTGGTGTTGCTCAATAGGTTGTGTTCCACATGGATAATACGTTAATGGTTGGTGAAACTACCTTAGGTTACCTTGGGGATAAGGTAATCGTTGGGGTGCTTGCTGTTTGTTAAGTTGTGGGTTAAGTGCATACACCCCAGACTCTTGCAGATGTGAGATTATTGGGCAACATCCCTTAGGATGGTCATACTGGCATATCTCACATCCACTGTCATTGTCCGTATCAGAATCCACAGCCTCTTCGGTGATGGCCATTTTATCCTTACCTTTGTTACGTGCATGGTCCATGTCCCTTTTTTTCTTTTTATCATAGTCACTACCTCACGCCTTAGACTCCTCTACGATTTTGAGAATGGTTTTAAATCTACTATCTAAGGAGTCCCACATTTGGTCTACCTTCGCCGACACTTCTGTTGTTAATTTTTGGAGCGGTAAGGTTTTCCTATTCACCATCTCTTTGAGTGGTGACTCTTCCTCCTCCTCACAGTATCTCACTCCCCTTTTTTGGAGGGAAGGATCGCGGTTGCACTCTTCCGCACTTTCTCTCTTACGTAGCTCTCCTTCTTCCTTGGCTACTTACTCTAATAATCTATGAACTTGATGGGACCTAAGCTCTGATAATCTCCCTTGGGCATACATTTCAAGGATTCTCCTGGTTTCATGCCTAAGTCTATCTATGAGATGGCGTAGTTGATCCTGCTACAAGTAACCATGGCCCGGGCAACGATGTAATAGTGCATAATATCGGCCCATGGTAGCATCCAAGGGTTCATGACTTCCTTGCGTCCATCCTTGGATTTGCTTTCGCAGGTTGGACACCCAGGAGTATGTTTGATACTTATCATTAAACAATTCTAGCATTGTACTCCACCTTTGAATGGATTCTGGTTCGAAGGACCATTACCAGCTTTCTGCTTCTTTTACTAGTGTCCTTGGAAACAACTTTAGCTTTTGCCATTCATTCTTGATGTTCTGCAAGGCACATGCATCGTGAAATGCTTGTAAGTGGTTCTGAGGATTAGCCTTGTATCCCCCCTCAAATCGTGGGATATTATTCATGTCTAACCTCTTGATCCTGCTATCTGTTTGGTGCCTTGTGGAAATTCTTACGGCCTTCATGATGTCTAACATGCTTCGGGTTGCAAGTAGGGGTTCTTCGTGGCCTTTTCTTTCATAGTGTCTATGATGTCTACGCGGTTCCCTACTCTCCCTTCTTCAATGCCGTGATTCTCTAGAGTACCCTCATCCTCGCTCTCAACTCTCTCGTCGAGGTTTCTCATCCTTTTTACCCTTATCTTTACGGTTAGTTTTCTTATGACTGCGTCCTGATACTGAAGGAGAGGGTGAATGTGACGATGAAGGTGAAGAAGAAGGAGAACCATCGCCATGACGATGTTTCCTACCTTCTCTTCGGTGGTCCCGGCCCCGATTGTGATGACAATCAGAATGCTTGCCCTTATCATGTGTTTGTGTTCCCTTGTTGAACACTTGGTGTTCATGGGGATCAAAACCAGGGTTGTGAATCGTGTAGTGAAGGTTTTGATACATCACCTCCTAACCATCGTTAGGAGGGGGAATATTGTTTTGTGGAGAACTTATTAAAATAGGTTCACCACCCTCAATTTCGCTTAAGACGGGTGGAGCGTTATGGGGTCTTGTTCCCTTCAAAGATGTGTGGTAACTCTCCTGTCACAAGTCCCGTTGACATTGCACTTTTGTGGGATGGTAGTCCCTTGTGTCATAATCACATGCAACGTACTCTGTGTACAATTGTGACATGCCTATTCATGCAAGAGCACAAAGGAGCATGTTGGGGACTGCTCGGTTTGGAGGCAACACTATGTTACCCTTCAAGTCTCTCCAACGCTGTTGTTCATCTTGATGAAGAATAAAGGTAAAGTCGGGTATATACTCATCATGATGAATATATAACACATGGAATTGTTGAGAAATTGGTGGATTTTTGTTATGTCTATTGTGCTGCCGACTGTCTCTAGTGTTGTTCCTAGGCAGTGAAGTGCTTTTGTGCGAAGAAGAAGACATTTTTGTCTTGTTCGGTGTGCTATTTATCGTCATCTTATTCTTTTTCTTTTGATCAACCCTAAGGGTTCGTTTTAGCGTCCCAACGATATGAATGATCTCCTATGTTCTACGTAGCGCACAAACAACTAAGTCCTTGGCAACGACGCTAATGATGAGTGGCGAGATACCCCTACACTCAACCATACGAATATGAGCGTCTCATGAGCGATTCGGTCGAACTCCAAGGACTAAGTGCTTACACGCCTTAATGGAACACTTAAGGTTAATCAATCGTTGTCTTCCCAAACTTACTTGTATTGTCACAGTTGTATGGTTAAGTAAGCCTGAGGTATATGATTTTTATATCTTTTATCTTTTTAATGTCTTATGCTAATAGGGAAAGGTGAAGAGACTAAGTGACTAACTTTCATTAACTATTCACTAACTAATTTATAATTGTCCTAGTACCAGTATCCGTTCCCACTTGCGGCACAGACCCTGAACCAATGCAACGCTGCTGGGATTACCAAACGCTACTCGTTACTGGGTTACCAAGCGTTACACACATGCTCGAAGCGATCGTACTGAATGCACTTAACTAGGAGAGTCAAGGGTTGAGAGAGATTAATTATCTAGGAAAACATTTAAACATTTAACAATAATTAATTGCTATTTAGCTTAGTCCACATGCTACAAGGTTTATCAAAAAGTTCATCTTTATTGCCGTATACAAATGTGTGCTCAGGCATAATTTGCTTGAATAAAGATCCGTTCACTTTAAGACCCCTACTGTGGGCACATGGAAATTATTCTAACTCTGGAATGGTAAAAGTTCTATAGTTTGGCTAAGGGTCTAAATCTATATGCCTAAAACAAGAAAAGCCGCCTCTTATTTATAGACATTGCGGCGGGACGCGATATCGCGTATGCGATATCGCAGGGACGGACGCGATATTGCGGCTCATCAGCTGTCTACCTAGAAATTTGTTTTGCGCTCTTTTATTTTAATTTGTGTCAACCCTTTTAAGATAGCACTTATTTTACTCTTACTCCCATTTTTCGTTAGATTTATATAAAGATGTAATACAACCTTAGCAATATAATAGAACTCACAATAGTAATCCAAAAAGAATCCACAAATCCCTTGATGTCACACCCTTTACATTCCCTCTTGGTTCTTCACTTTTTTATCCAAGCATAATGATCACAAGTTTATTCTTAGTTGTATGATGGGAAAGAATATCATTATGGCCATGGTAAGAACCTCTTATTAATGGAATTGATAGATAGATGATGTGGGCTCACTGTTTAAACAATCAGTCCCTTATGACTTGATAACATAAAGAAATCTTAACCTTATTGGACTACATCTTACCTTTATTTAGTGTGTTTTATTAGTATTCAAAATTATTTTCAAAGGGTTTAAAACAAAGTATAAAAGAAATGAAAAAGATAGTAAAAA
This sequence comes from Gnetum montanum, assembly GCA_015680685.1. Lineage (NCBI taxonomy): Eukaryota > Viridiplantae > Streptophyta > Gnetopsida > Gnetales > Gnetaceae > Gnetum > Gnetum montanum. The sequence continues at coordinate 28,245 of MNCI01032173.1, read as the reverse complement.
TTGTGAAAAAGTATAAAGAATGAAAAATGTTAAAAGAATTGAAAATGTAAAAGAATATTAAAAATTTAAGAAATGAAAAGTATAAAAGAATAGGAAGAATTGTATCAAAGAATTAGGAGAAGTAAAAAGAATTGTAACATAAAAAATGGAAAACTACTTATTAATTCCACAATCAAGATAAGGCATCTCCCCGATGACTGAACTCATGGATGAGTGCTTGGAAGATGCTTCCCTGATCTCCTAGATCATACACTCTAAGTGGTTCACATACCATTTTTATTGATTTAACTTTTCTGTTATTGTCCCAGGTGATTTGGATGGTAGATGAGTTTTTATCGTCTAAGTCTTTGTTCTCTTTTTCTTTTGGTGTATGATCATGAGTTATTAATTTCATGTGTAGGTCCTTAGTTGGAGTTAATTTTTTTCTGATTGGGAATTAGTAAGTGGTTCAAATGTTTCCATGCATGTTTTAAACAATTTTTGGTTCTTAGTTGTTGGCCATTGGGTATCTTTTGGTTTGGTGACCCTTGCTCTCTCTTGTGCACACACTTGCTTTTCACATTTGTTGTGGACTGGTGTAATGACTGTGTTGACATTTTGGAAGATCAGTCCACAATTGCATCCTTATTTTTTAGTAGTAGTGCATGGAATTGCTTGTCTTTCCACAATGATAGGTCTATTTATTATGTTTTGCACTGGAGTGGTAATGGGTGTTGGCTCTTGCGTTAGATTGGGAGACATTGTTTTGGTGAGAAAGGATGTTGCACTTGGCTAGCCTTGTGTTGGTTTTGATGAGCTAGTAGGTCTATGAGTTTTTTGCCCATGTGTGGAAATTGTCCTAAAGAAAGGATGTTTTCAAGACTTTTGCTGAGATCTACTAACAATATCATTTACTTGTATGTTCATAGCACAAGTGACATTCTTCCATTGATGTTGTGGTGCCAATCCTCCCTGTGTTGTTGGTGGTGACATATGGTGGAGGAAAGTATGAGAATATTGAGGATGTTGTGGAGGATAAGAGGTTTGAGATGGTGGTCCCATAGGAGATGCTGTAGGTTGATGATATTCAAGAGAGTGATAGTAGTAATTTGAGGTAAAGGAAGTAGAACAATTTGGAGAAACAAGTTGTTGAGCATAGTAGTTATACGAGTCCAATTGACAATAAGGGTATTGTTGGTTTGTTGATGGCTGATGAGCCAAGAAAAATTTGGTGCTGGATACCTTTAAAATTTATTTCCCCTTTTTATTTCGTTGCAAAAATTGTCACCTCGTCTGTGACTGATCTGCGAGTCGTATCCCGTGGAGGAACGATTAAAAAGTCAAAGAAATCATCAAGACAATGAACAATTAGAATTGAATTCAATTAAATTCCATACTTATGCCTGTCACTCATAAATAAAATTATAAACCTTTATCCTAAATTCTAATCATAAGTTCAAGAATAAAGATTTATAATTAAATCAAATTGGAATTATAAATAATAATTTGAAGATTACAAAGGAGGCTTGCCTAAATTGCAATCCTGCTCTATTGTCTCCACAATGCAGCAATTTGATTGTAAGTTACAAGAATTGCCACAAGGCTCAACAAATCTTCAATAAATCTCAAGCACAATTCATTTTAATATGACATGGAATTTATTCGTATCAACTCCTTCTTCCTGTTTTCTTTTGGTTTGTATGCATAATCCCCTTTTTTCCTTCCAAAGAAAATTAAATTTTGTGGTGCCCGATGAATCCTTTTTTATACTGCCCTAGGTTTAAAAATAAATATTACAATAATATTTGGGTATTGCAAAACTTAATACCGATTTGTTAAAATTGTTACTCCTGCCAATCTTGGCTTTTAAATGTTTTAAATTAATATGGATTTTTAAGGAAGCGGCAAAAGAGGCGTACGTGATACTCCACGCATTCATCCAAGAAGAAAATAAATCTGCGAAATTCTCTACCACGGTCTTCGCTGGTGCCTTATCCTCATAAATATTTTAATAATAATGGATGTGGAAAAATTTGATACCAATCCATTATTTTTGGTGTAGGTGCCAAATCTAGCATTCTTGTTATCATGAATTTGCTAGAAACGGTGGGAGAGACATTGCAAAAATGAAGAAGATAATTTAGACAGCTCACAACCAACAAAATTCCAAGAACATCATTGTTGGCATTGTTATCCGATGACAGCGACGGTGGCAGGTTCAAATCTGGTAGCAACTCCTCCTTTCTGTCACTGTATATAATGTGTGTGTGTGTATATATAATATAGTTTATATAAAATATATAATATAATATAATTTATATGAGGTATATATAATCTTATTATATAATATTTATGTGTAAGGAATATATAGTTTATATATAACGTATATACATAGGTAAGATATATATAATATTTAGGAATATATCATATTGATCTATAATAATATATAATTACATTGTACTAGTTAAACTAAAATTAAAATAAACTAAACCACACCAATTAACTAATCATAAAATAATAATAAAATAATATTTACCACTTACATAAACAAATAAAATAATTGTTACATAAACAATTAACTGTATGAAATATAGAATGAAATTAATTAAAATGCATAAGTTTGACAAAAATACTTATTAAAAGTGAACAACTTTTTGGGTTCAACATAGCTCCCAACTAGCCTATGGCCCCTGGTCATAAAGGCGAAAATAAAACATTAATATATACATAAAATTATACTACTCTTATTCCAAAATACATGTTTTAGGCTAATACATTAATTAAACTTGTTCATTAAGCAAATGTTTATTCACTAATTCTTTATTAAGTATGTATATATGATTATTCCTCTTTTTGATGATAAATTCTTATTCTTGAATATGAGTCCACATATAACTTGATTAGGAAGGCCCTACCTAGGATTGCTTGAGCATAACATCACCTAACATGTAGAAAATTATTTTTTAAAGATACTCTTATTGTAACAACGTTGCCTCGACGTTGCTCGGAACCCCGAGGAATTCACGAAGATCCAATGGATCTGGGGCGGAAGACCTAGGGAATACGCCTCCAAGCAAGCAAGCAACTCACAAGTGAGTGCAAGTAGAAGCATAGATTTTGAACGTACACGACTGATGAGTGGCGAGGTACCCCTACACTCCACCATACGAATACGAGCGTACACGCGCAATCCGGTCGAACTCCGCAGACTAAATGCCTTAACGCCACAAGAAACACTTGGGGTTAATCGTTCGTTGTCTTCCCAGGCTTGCTTGTATGTGTCACGGTGTATGGTTAAGCAAGTCTGAGGTATGTGATTTTTTTGGTATTTTCGGCTTATCTTCTATGCTACCAGGAGAAAGGGTTGAGAAACCAAGCTAACTCTAACTAAGATCTAAGTCTAAATTAACTAGCGTCAGCATCCGTTCCCACTTACCGGACACACCCTGAACTATGCAACTGCAGCTTACCAAACGCTAATCGTTACTGGGATCGCCACACGTAACGCAAGTGCTCGAAGTGGTCGTACTGAGGCACCTATTTAGCCTACGTGTGATAAGCAGCCGATTCCTTAGCCAGCCGTACACACCCGTGGGTGCTCGTAACTAAGTCGTACTTATCACACGATCTAGCCTAGCAATGAGCAGCCGATTCCTCAACTAGCCGTACACATTAGACCCGGGAGTTACCAAGCGCAGAATCCTGGAATACGCTACTGGGTTACCAAGCATCCAATGCTCGTAATTGAGTCGTACTCATGCATTGCGTCAAGCAGCCGATTCCTTGACTAGCCGTACACGTCCGTAGACGCTCGTAATCAAGTCGTACTTGAACGCACTAGGAAAGCAGGAAATAAAGCAATAAATGAAACCACGTGCTGCAAGGTTTATCCAAACAAGTTCGTCTTTATTGCCGTACACAACTTGGGTTCAGGTTACAAGCTGCTCGAATAAAGAGCCGTTCACTCTAGGACTCCTACTGCGGGCACATGGGGAAAAATTCTAACTCTGGAGTGATCAATCTGCCAGAGCTTCGCTAAATAGCCAGGATTGGGAAATGAAGGGAGTGCTGCCTCTTATTTATAGAAATGGTGGCGGGACGCGATATCGCGTACGCGATATCGCATGGGATGCGATATCGCGGCAGCCGCGATATCGCATACGTGATATCGCGGCCTAGTGCAAATCGCGTCTCATCATACCCCCATGACTGAATGAAAACTCGTTCTCGAGTTCCTTACAATGATATCAGGTAGGTATGGGATTATTAGGGAAAATGGAACTAATGGGATGACATGTGAACGGTCTTTATTACAAGACTTGACAAAAACTGGTGTTCATGACAACATGGGTGAACACCTTATTACAATGACATCAGGCCATAGTTGGCAGCTTGAGAGAAAAGAGAGGAGAGAGGAGTCTTGTTGCTGT
>MNCI01032173.1:5792-22404 GCA_015680685.1 Gnetum montanum | reverse complement strand
AGAACTGAGGGCCCCATATGATTAGCATAGGTGGCCATCTCCCCCATGACTGAGTTGTGAGGGAGAGATCCGAAGTAGTGAGCGCCTATTTGAATTTCTAAGCAGTGCCCAACTTCTCCCAATTGATGACCTTAAGTTCAGGGGTGGAAGTTGGCGACGCTCACGTTCCAATGTGTCTATGCCACGGTTGTTGGCATGAGTTGCCTCAGTTCGTTCCATGCATATTTGTTTGCGCTTACCATGCGCATTCTCTTTTTCTCATCATTTTTTAAGCTGGCATGAAGGATGACAAACATGTTCACCCTTACAAGCAAGGTACAAGAACAAATCTTTGAGCTTGACCTTGTCGTCTGCAGACACCAGCATTGCATATCTCAATCCATCATTCATCATTTCAACAAGAGAGAAGATTCAAAAATCTGTTTGGAAGCTTCTCCAGGACGCTAACATACAACAAGCCCCAACAATCAACAACACCTCTTGTGATTGTCCAAAATCGAGAATGCCTGCTCGAATGTTAGAACAAGGGAGGATCAATTGGGCAGCCAATCCCATGACAATCCTCCATCACCTATCTCAAATCAGCCGTAAGAACACCATCGAATGCAACCATAATATCCCATTCATGGAGAAGGATCACCCACATTTGCCACATGCAAGCTATCCATCAACTCCAAGTTATAGGACAAGCACCATTTTCTGAACACAAGGTCTTAGGAACAGATACAGAGTCACCTCAAAGAGTAACCAAATTATGAATTCTCTGAGGAACATCAACGCTCTTAGAATTTGCATTTCCCCACTATATCAAGAACGCATAGCACCAGTTCACAAGCATAATGGGCAAGGACATGCCCTGGTCTGTTCGTTTCAACACCATATCACAACTGAAGAATTTCTCATGAAGTTTTCAGCAGAATTATACATCAAGGCACAAAGGCCATTTACAACATATAGTAACGGCACTTTAAAGCAAGCACCGGGAAAACACCATACATCAAGCTTGGCCTTGTCACAATGTGTGACATAGGCCTACAACCAGGAGACAAACTGAGTCACATAGGTAATACATCTAGCACTTTTGAGTGCATACAACCGAATCGAGAATATCACAAGGATACATTTCGCACACCCAAGGATCGGATTACATTCATATATGGGAACATACATGGTATTTGGGAATGCTACCCAAGCCAAAAAGGCTATAGGACAAACTACCCAAGCCATCCTAAGTTAAAGGATTTAGGCCACCAAGAGCATACCATGAAGAACCTTGCTGTTTTGAGAAAAACTTGTCTCTGTCACAAAGCGTAAACAATCATCTGTCATTGCACACTGTCTCAAAAGATTCATGATCTACTGTCACACTGAACCAACTGCATGGATAACCTTGAACAAAAATGATTCAACACACTAAACCAACTACACGGGTAACCTTAAACGAAAACGATTCAACACACTGAACCAATTGCACGGGTAACCTTAAACGAAAATGATTCAAGACACGAACGCAACAATCAAATAACGAAACACACCAACTAAGTATCCACCATCCTGTCATAGTGGGACCTCATTGCATTGGCCACACCTGGGCCATCAATATTCGACATGGCCAAGGATACCATTTCATGCCATCTGCTAGCCCAATATCTGTACGGTCTAGGATAGGTCACCGTCCTCTGTTAGTGCTCCCCTAGCACTGAGAGGCAAACAAATCATGATGTACCTGCTGATGCATCACAGCCAAGGTACTGATAAATCCACAACCCAATGTTGGGATTCTGAGACCAAATAATCAGTTCATGAAGGTCTTAGGAGCACATATCTTCCCCATAGACATAGTGCTCACAGAATCAATTGAGGTCACCACTGGCTGCCTCTTTATACCTGTGCTACCTGCAAACACTGAGACACAAGCTCAGAAACATAGAAGTTAGCAGGAACACGATTAGCACATTAGCCTCATTCACAACCATCAAGCATGATCATATAACAAAGAGATATCACTCTTGCGCATCATAAAATTCAAGACCTCAACAACATATATAGAGATCAATCATGCAAAACATTGATGGAGGAATCTGATCCCCACTCAAACAAACGATTTCATCATGAGGCACACCAAGAGAGAGATAGCACACTCTCAGAATTTCAAGATTCATACATGACAATAATTCCCAGCAACTAACACTGGCCTCAACCAGGACCAAAATTTCAACACACTCGTATGAGTCTTGGGGAATAGATAATCGTCAACTCAACCCAAAAATAAGGAGGAAGACCAAGGTCTATCCAACAACAAGTCTACATCAAACCAATTCTCGCAACAATGAGCAACATCACTAAGGATGCATTCACAAGAAGACTCTCCTCAAAAGAGGTGTGGTCTCAACAAGAACCAACAATCGGATGACCCACACTAGTAGTCTTCAAATTAGAATGACCAAGAATGTCACCAATCAAAATAGTGATGCCACAAGAAACACCACCAGCTCAACAAGGAGCAAAACTGACAAGGATCAACAATAAGGGCAATCATGCCTCATGCACAATAAGTTGTCAAACAAAACAACACCAATTTGGCTTTGGGATGACACAAACAACCACTGCATCCTCAACATTCCCAATAATAAGTCATCATACCACATAAAACATTTAGCCTTACATTATGAACGATAGATGCAACCACGATAACACGCATGCAGAATTTGAAAGCGCAACCAAGAAGACACGCATACAAAAATAGACAAACATACAATCACAAACACGAACGTACGAAGTCTATCGACAACGGTCTTAGTCCACCTAGAACAAGGCTCACAAAAAGCACTTGTCCAAAAGACCTCCATCCTGAGGTACCTAGGAACCATCTTGTCCCCCTTGTATATTCCCATACTCACTATATCCAGGGTGAGTGGGAGTGCCAAGGATATCATATCCTGCACGATTCAACAAATTCCATCTCGAAACATGTCATCTAGGTGGAAACCAAAATGGAGACTCGGTCCGATTCATCCCAAATGAATCACTGGAGACCTAAGATGGGAGCTCCTTGAGCAATAAAATTCTTGAGTTGCTAATAGAACTCCTCTCAATCATATCGCATACAATCACAACTAGTCCAACGACATGTAAACAAGTGGAGGACATCACCACAACGCCATCATTTATATCTTGACGGAGAGCAACATACATCTATTACTCTCAACTGAACATCTATTCCCTCATGAAGAGCGTAGAACATTTCCATTAGGCAACTCTTCAAAGTACATAAGGATATGACCCTAGATCACCTAGGTATTAATCCAAAGGGAACACTAACTAAACAAGCTCAATGGAGAATCACAACCAAAGAGCACAATCATATTACAACACAATTTCACAAATGCTTTGATACCATCTGTAACAACGTTGCCCCGACGTTGCTCGGCACCCCGAGGAATTCATGAAGATCCAATGGATCTGGGGTGGAAGACCTGGGGAATACGCCTCCAAGCAAGCAAGCAACTCACAAGTGAGTGCAAGTAGAAGCATAGCTTTTGAACGTACACGACCATGCATCTCATGGAGGGAAACCAACTCCAAAACAAGAACCATACAAACAAGTACACATACACAACCTTGTAGACAACACCGGTGAGAGGGAAGACGATGCACCTACAAGGGAAGGTGCCTCACCCCCAGACCCCTCACGATCTGGTACAAGGTGTGGCCTGGCACTACACCAACACTATCCAGTCTTGGTTGCCTACATATCTACGACCGTCGTAGAATCAGGGCCATGTAGTTCTCTACGGAGAAGAGGGAAGGAAGAGGACTTAGAAGAGAGTGCAACAGGAGAGTGTCCTATTGCTAGCTTGGTACCACCAAGCGGGGGTGGGTTTTGTAACACTTGAGAGCCACCCGAGGGTGCCTCAGAGTGTTCCATGGCCCCCGAACCATGGGGAGAGCCCAAGAGAACCACCACTTGAGTCATCTCTTACACTTATCATGTAATGTTTTCATTTGTCTTTTTACAATTTTTTGCTTGTTCAGAGTATGTAGCCTCATTTCGTCAAGTTCATGAAGTTGATTAATTTTAGAGGCCTGGTTCATGTCTTTAGGTGCTTAATGGACTAAGACCTAGCGTTGATGTAATTTTTAAGCAAGAGAAAAGTGTATAGTGGGGCCCACAACCCAAAATTGTAAAAGTGGAGCTATTTTCCACCAATCTCAGCATTGAAAAAAAAGTTTCCCCTCTTTTCTTGGCCACTTCCCTGTAGATCTATGGTCATTTCGTTCTTTTGTCTTTAGTAGATTTGGTTTTTTTTTAAAAAAATTATGTTGATTGTTTTTATAGTTTTTTTTTCTCTAAATTTTGGGATATTGCTGTTTTTCCAAGATCTAGGCCAAAGTATATGTCAAAATTAAATTTCAATGAAATCCTACCCTACTATTTTGGTGTGTTTTCTAATTTCAATAAAATCCTACACTTGATGATGATTAACTCTACCGAACTCCTTGGCAATAGCACCAAATTGACGAGTTAGGCAAAATTTGGTGCTGGACACCTTTAAAATTTATTTCCTTTTTTATTTTGTTGCAGAAATTGTCACCTTGTCTGTGACTGACCCACGAGTCGTATCTCATGGGGGAACGGTTAAAAAGTCAAAGAAATCATCAAGACAATAAACAATTAGAATAGAATCTAATTAAATTCCAAACTTATGCTTGTCAATCATAAGTAAAATTATAAACCTTTATCTTAACTTCTAATTATAAGTTCAAGAATAAAGATTTATAATTAAATCAAATTGGAATTATAAATAATAATTTGAAGATTACAAAGGAGGCTTGCCTAAATTGCAATCCTGCTCTATTGTCTCCACAATGTAGCAATTTGATTGTAAGTTACAAGAATTACCACAAGGCTCAACAAATCTTCAATAAATCTCAAGCACAGTTCATCCTAATGTGACATGGAATTTACTAGTATCAACTCCTTCCTATTTTCTCAACAGAAATGAATTTTCTTTTGGTGTGTATGCATAATCCCCTTTTTTCCTTCCAAAGAAAATTAAATTTTGTGGTGCCTGATGAATCCTTTTTTATATTGCCCCAGGTTTAAAAATAAATATTACAATAATATTTGGGTATTGCAAAACTTAATATCGATCCGTTAAAATTGGTACTCCTGCCAATCTTGGCTTTTTAATGTTTTAAATTAATATGGATTTTCAAGGAAGCGGCAAAAGAGGCGTACGTGATGCTCCACGCATTCATCCAAGAAGAAAATAAATCTGCGAAATTCTCTACCATGGTCTTCGTTGGTGCCTTATCCTCATCAATCTCCCATTGTTTAAAAATAAATATTTTAATAATAATGGATGCGAAAAAATTTGATACCAATCCATTATTTTTGGTATAGGTGCCAAATCTAGCGTTCTTGTTATCATGAATTTGCTAGAAACAGTGGGAGAGACATTGCAAAAATGAAGAAGATAATTTAGACAGCTCACAACCAACAAAATTCCAGGAACATCATTGTTGGCATTGTTATCCGATGACAGCGACTGTGGTAGGTTCAAATCTAGCAACTCTTCCTTTCATGTCTCCCCCACAACTGTGGGTTTTGCCACTGTGTTTTGATAAGAACTCCCACTAGAATAGTACAGTTGGTTGTAGGATTGTCTATAATTACCTTGTGAGTAAGGTAATTTCTTAGGCAATTGCTTTTGTATGAACTTGGGATTCAAAGCAAAAGCCCAATACTCATGTAGATGTAACATGACTCGACAATAGCCCTTGGGATGATTATATGAATAGATGTCACATCCATCATCCTCTTTTGTGCTTGAGTCTATAGCCTCTTCTCCTACAACTATTTTCCCTTTTTACCAAGAAGTGTTCCTACCTATTTCTTTGTTCTTTTTCTTTTTCTTGTTTTGCTCACTATATTCTTTTTGCGTTACTCTCTTCTCTATGGTTTTCATAGAGGTCATAACTTTGTCATTTATCAACTCCCACATCTTATCTATCCTTACTTCAAGCTTAGCGATAGACTTTTGTATTGGTAGGGTTTGTTGTGAAATCATCTCATCAGGATCCGCCTCTTTTTCCTCATCATCAATATGGATCCTCTTATTTTGAAGAGTTGGCTAGTTATATTCCTCTACATTCTCTTGTTTACATAGCTCTCCTTCTTATTTTGCCAGCTGTTTGATTAGCCTTTATATCTAATGAGCTTTTAATTCAGATAATCGACCTTGGGCATAAATCCCAAGGGTCTCTCTCATTTGGTTATGAAGTTCATCTATGATGTGGAAGAGCTACTCTTTTTGAGAGAAATCATGGCTTGGACAACTATGTAATAGCAAATAGTATCTATCCAATGTCACATCCAAGGATTCATGTTGTTCTTGCTTCCATCCTTGGATTTGTTTTCTTAGGTTGGACACTCTCACATAGGTGTGGTATTTCTCATGAAGAGTTCTAGGATTGTGGAGCATTAATGGATTGAATTTGGTTCTAATGATCTATACCAACTTTCAACTTTGTCAACTAGTGTCCTAGGAAAGAGCTTAAGCTTTTTCCACTCACTCTCAATGTTTTGCAAGGCACATGCATCATGGAAGGCTTGTAAGTGATGTTGTGGATTAGAGTTATAGCCTCCCACAAATTTAGGGATGTTATTCATATCAAGTCTCTTGATGCGACTTTCCCTTCGATGCTTGTGGGGTATTTTGATAGCTTTTTTTATTTGCATCATGCTTCTAGTAGCCAACAATGGTTCGTCATCATTAGACATGTCATGGCGATGATTTATATTTCTATTTATCTAATTATGATGATCTCATCTATGCTCACTTTGATGATCTTGTCTATTTCTATTTCTATCTTCATCTTGAACCCTTAGTGTGTCTCTATCTCTATACCTATGTTCATCTTTATCAGAACTAGACGTTGAAGAGAAAGAGGAAGATGGAGAATTAGGAGAATTACCATGGCTGCTATATATCCCCCTATGGTCCCTTGATTTATCTCTTCTCGATTTGGAGGAGGTCCTAGACTTGGAGGTCCTGCTTGTTCTAGGAGTTACTCCATCTCCTCTAAGATTTTCTACATTAGTTGAACATAGTCTTTGAGTATAATAAGGGTCTAAATGAGCATAGGAAACCCCTACTTGAGGTTGTTCAGTCCAATTTTCTTCAGTATAGATCCTATCATTTCTCTTATGAGTGTTTTCATCATACGATGCATTATTGGTCCTATGTGAAGAAGACATGGTTTCATTTGATAATGTGTGTGACTTAAAATATTAATATTTTCTAAATGGTAGATCATTAATACCTTTACAGTGATCATTTATAATATAACTAATTTAGATAACTAGCACCATCCTTGGCAACAACGCCATGATGAGTGGTAGGTACCTCTACGTCCAACCATATGAATCACAAGCGTTCATGCACGATTTGGTCGAATTTCATGGATGGGACTAGTTGTGGCATCTAGGCTATTAAGCATTGATCGTAAGACATTGTCTTCCCACTTGGACTAGTGGTAGGTTTGTCATGTATGGTTTAGTCCAAAGTGAGGCATATGATAATTGATGTTGTTAGGCCTTGATTACTCCTAGCAATAAACATAGTTGAGAATGAAATTTAGTCCTAGGTCTAAGTAATGATAGTAATGTAAATCTACTTTAGCTTAGAGCGATGAGCATCCGGTCCTAAGTTATTGTACACATCTTGGGCTCATGTAATTGTTATTGGGTTACCAAGTATTATGCTACTAGGCGAACCAAGCAGTAACACTATTGGGATTACCAAATGATTACACTTAAATGCTCGAAAATAGTCGTACTCATTCTACTTTACTAATGAACAAGAAAGTAAAGTATTTGGAAATGTAAGTGATTAAACTAAGAAAATAGTAAAAACTATGATAAGTAAAATAGTAAAACCAAGTGGATGCTGCAATGATAAAAAACAATCTCAATCTTTATTTCTGGACATAAATTGTGCCCAAGTACACTTCACTCGAATAAAGGTTCCATACAATTGCTGAACACCACATTGCGGGCATTCACTCTATTGCTAAAACTACGAAAACAAACTATAAGAATCTACCTAAGGGTAGAATGAAACTTCTTTGAATCCATGTGTCCAACTGTTGTATTTATAGGTTGCACACATCCCACAATATTAAATCTACAATGACATAGCTTGTGCTATGATATTGAATATTCGACATTGTAGATATGATATTATTGGTGGACAAAAATTGACTTTTTGTCAAATAGATGCGATATAGCATTAGCCATATTGCATCAGTGATATCCTAGCCAATTGACCATTCATCACATGCTCTAGACTATAAAGGTTTAAGAATCGTTAGAAGTAAAATGGAGTATAGGGAATAGACTTTTAATAATAACATAATGAGTGGTGAAGTATATGTAACAATTCAAGATCCTGATAAATGCAACTTGAAAAAATAGTGCATCTAATACGGAAAAGTGGAAACATGCTTTGGAATGTAAAGGTTTGAAAATTAATAAAAGCAAAATGGAGTATATGGGATGCAATTTTAATAATAGCATAAACAATGTTGAAGTATATGTAGCAATTCAAGGTCAAGAAGTCTCCCACTTCAAACAATTTTGCTCACTAAGATCAATGCTCTAATTAGATGGTGAAATTGATAAAGATGGTCAAAATCAAGACACTAACAGAATTTCAATAAAATTGAATGGAAAATTTTGTTGGACTTTGAAATAATTGTAATATAATTACACCTTATATAACCAAAATTGAACCCATGACTTGGAGCTTTTAAATTAAGAGTTTTACCACTAGGCTGATAACTTATTGTTAATTTGCATTTATAAGATTGAAGTTCTTCCAAGTATAGACCCAATAACCATCTATTTTCAATATTTTTATTTAACATGAAGGCCAAGGCTTGCTATGTGGATAGGGTTATGGTACCATCCTTTAAAAAAAAAAGAGAGAAAATATGGTTAAGGATTGTTTGGGTTTTTGGGGGTTGGTATGCTTGGGTGATGTCGAAATAGTATTAAATGAGAAGTTTTGGAACCTTGAAATAATTGTGATATAGGCATACCCCAAGATATATAGTCTAAGTAAAGTTTTATAACTTAGCATTGCCCACTAGAATCAAACCCACGACTTTTAGCTTTCAAATCAAAAGTCTGACCACTAGGCTAGAACCTCATCGTCTACTAAATGACTATATATATCCCTACAACAATGCAGAACATAACAATGTTACCCAAAAGTAAATGACTATATGGAACAAGCTCGACACATAGCCAAATGGTGGAGATATCAAAACTAGATAACTATATGTAAAACCATAACAATGGAGAATATAACAATGTGTCACATTAGCATACCTATTGGAATCAAATTTGTGACTTACAATTAGCATACCTATTGGAATCAAATTTGTGACTTACAAACCACATGCTTGGTTTGCCAACCCAACAATGCCTCATTGACACAATAAAACCATTATTTTAAAAATAATGTTTACCCTAACATAAATGGTTCGATTAACTTTATAAGTCCATCACACCCACAAAAATCGGGCTCGTGCAAAAATATTAAAAAATCTACAGTTACAACAAAAAGATTAAAAAAGAAACTATTTAAATAGCTGCAGTTACAACCAAAGGTTAAAACAGGTACAAGGACCAACAGAACAGAACACTGTTTGAACGCGCTTCACAAAACTAAACGCTCTGTTGAAACCCTTCAACATAACAGCGTGCTCTGAAACAGCTGCTATTCCTGTGCGATCATTCTTCTATTTACAATTCGGCCGGATCGGTCTCTTAAAATCTTGACGATCAAACTGCATACAAACTAACGCTTGAATCTTGTTCGTTATCAAGCCCAAAGGTTGAACTCAGCGAATCTTCAGTTCTTTTGTCAGGTCAGTTTTTTAATCCGCAAATGCTGTTTGGGTTGTTCTGATACGTCGTTGAGTCAGGGGCACAATAATACCTTAGATCCAAGTTTCTGTTACATTCATCATAAATCACTGTTTTTCCTTTGGCGTGTTATATTCTCTGTTGATAACTTGAATCTGCCTCACTGGTGTTGTCGTAGTGTTGTTGTCATTTGTTCTGTTACATTTCAAGGATCTCCAGTTTGCTAGGGTTTGTAATTTTAACTATGATTACGTTTTTTGCAATGTGCGTTCCAATTTCATTGCATACTTGTCTGCGTTGTTGATCGTGCTATTTGGAGATAACTGAGCTCATAATTTTAATTTCGTTGTGTGTAACTGGCTGTGTTATTGACCTTGTTATTTGGAGATCAATTGTAGCTCGTAATCTTAGGCCTAATGATCTTATTTGTTCTGACTGTGGCGATGAAGTTGTGATTTGTTTATCATCATTGTTTATGGGATCCGTTGATAGTGTTTGATCGGATCTAGATAACAGAATGCTTGCCCTTAGGCATTTTTTACATTTGGCTTGTTTACATTTTACTTCCATCAACTGAGTTAATGCGTTGATTATTTTAGCTGCAAGGAGAAGGATGGCTCATGAAGCATCTGAAATCAAAGCTGCAGATGCTAACCACAGGATAGCTAGGTTAAGGAGGCCAGAGAGGCCATCATGGGATGATCTAAACAAAACAATTAGCAAGATCAATGATGAGATTGGCGGATTAAGGAACAGAATAGAGGAGATAAATGCCATTGTAGATGGAAGAAGTAAAGGACAAAGCGCCTTGTCTTTCGAGATCCTTGATTCAAAGAAGCGGTTGACTGATTTTAGATTGCAGTATGCCATCCTTCTCCAGGAAAAAAAGGCTTTAACAGAGGAGTTGTCTATGATTGATGAAGCTGGAGAGAAGATGAAGAAAGAGGCCAAAATGCTCAGAGATGAACTCCCATATGTTCGAGTAGAGGAAATCGATGAGGACATAAAGAGGATCCAGGACAGGATAAAGCAGACGACATTGACGCCTCAGGAGGAACAGAGATTGGCCAAGCAGGTATCTAATCTTCAGAAGTCCAGAGATTTCGTATCTAAGTACACTGCCAAGTCTGACAGGCTATCATCTGATGAAAGCCATAGAACCGAGATCCTTAAAGAAATTGGGAAAAAGGATGAGACATTGAGCCATATTAAAAAGCTGAAGGATGAGGAAGCCAAGAAAACTGAGTTGCTGCAGGAAAAAGCAAACCACCAGGTTGTTGATATTCCCACATTAGTTGCTGAAAGAAGTACTCTATTGGATAAGATGAAGATGTTGAGGGAGCAAGTTACTCAACTCAGAAGTGATTTCAAGCTTAAAGAGCAGGATTATTGGGTTAAGGAAAAGGAATGGAGGCAGCAAGCGGCAATGGAAAGGAAGCAGAGATTTGAGAAGAGGGAAGCCGAATGGAAAGAGAGGGAGGAAGTTAGAAGACAGAAAGCAATTGAGAACTATGTGCCTCCATATACAGATGAGATTATTTTGTGTGATCAGCTGTCTGCATTCCTGCAGAAGTTTGTTCCCACACTGAAGGAGCCAGTTTCCGCAAGCAAAACCTCAGAAGTGGTTTCTCACAAAGGTTTTGAGGGTCTGCAGCAAATAAACAAAAATCAGACAGATGATGACTTGGAAGGTTGGTTTTCAGGATTTGGGTCAAAAGCAAAGTCCAAGAAATCTAGAGGCTCTACCAGTGGGAGGGGCAAGGATAAGGAGAAGATATCTCTAACTTTAGACGCACTTTCATCTTTTGCAAAGGTCTCAGTTAAGCCTCCATTGACCATTGGGGATGCACTTGGAGCCTTGAATGAATTAAAGTCAAAGAAAGAGCACTTTTTGAAGCTGCAGTCTCAGTCGACAAATTCTGAAAAAAATGGCAGTGATGTTTGTGTTGTTGCTGCAGCAGAAGTAACAACAGAAATTGCAGAGGAAGGAATCCCAAAGAAGTGTGAAAACAGTACAGATGTAAGTATATCAGAGAATGGAAGGTCTAAAGAGAATGCAAGTCTTATATTTCCAACTCAAACAGACAGCACATAAGTCTTGTCACCCTCTGCATAGTAAAATAATTTTGAAAAATGAGTAAAATTAGAGACGCTGCTGGCTATTTATCAGTTAAGTTCCAGATTGATTATAGAAGGCATCGGGAGTTTTTAAGATGATGCTCGAAGAAAACAAAGTATCTGTGTTAATCACACGTGAATTTTTGTTTTCAAACAGAACGCTTGCAGGGCGTTGTTTGTTTAGAAGGAGATATCCAAGTGTTTTAATTATTCTTTTCTCGATTAATATATCGTTGTTTATTCTGTTATTTTATTGACAACGAGTTTTCAGTTTTGCAACTCAACAAATGAATATTTGGTTTGGAACAGAACATTGGAACAGGTCAATCCATTAAAATGGATGTTATGTTTGTAACTTAAAGCAATAGTTAATTATTTTTAAGTTTCAGTCTGGTGCTAACTGCAGTCTTCTAGATTTTAATAATTGCAATCACATACCGAAATTTTCATTGACATTCTAAGAATTATTGGGATATATCAGGTTCGAAGAAGATGATTAAATGTGGTTAAGATATATTTTCCCCTTTCATAGATTATTTTATTTTTAGCAGTACCATTTCAAAACATTCAGTTAATAAAGCATAAGTGCTTTGCATTCATTATCTGCTTTTAATTTTATATAAGCCTTCTCTGTGTTGGCTAACACTGTTAAGATTAATATATTATTTACAGTATGGGGTACGAGGTCCTTCAGGAAAGGCGAAAACCTACCCAGAAAAACCCCACAATTGGTTCATTTATAATTAGCTTAATTATATATTTATAACATATACTTATAATTTGGCCAAGAGAATCTTATTCATTAACAAGTAATAAATTATTTAAGTAAATAATTTTATGACTTTTGGATGAAAAATAAGATTTAAGGATTAAAATTTGTATGACTTCTTGAAGAAAAACAAGATTTGTGTATCAAATTTTTTGTAATGATGAGTTAAAAAATAAATTTTGCAACAGTTTTTGTATGCTTTCACTCCTCGAATTTGCATTGCCTATTGGAGCATATAAACACCAAAGAATTGTTGCAAAATTTTTTTTCTAAAAACCCGTCATTACAAAAAATTTGATACACAAATCTTGTTCTTTGTCTAGAAGTCATGCAAATTTTAATCCTTAAATCTTGTTCTTCATGCAANTTCCATTATGCATTTTTTTGATTATGCAAGTTTGAACATTGATCATTTGGGGTGCATTGTATCATGTTCTTAATTATTTAATAATGGATTCTAAGGTCTTATAAGCTACTTTATTTTTGATTTACACTTAAATGACTTTTTAAAAACTTTAGAAAAAAATCTATAACTTAACAACTTCCTTCCAAAAATTGGATCTGAATANAAATAAAAAATAAAGTAGCTTATAAGACCTTAGAATCCATTATTAAATAATTAAGAACATGATACAATGCACCCCAAATGATCAATGTTCAAACTTGCATAATCAAAAAAATGCATAATGGAAAATGTTCAGACATCCACAGTAGTAAAATTACATTATTAGAAAAATAGTAAAATCATTCTTCATTAGATTTAATGTGCTGCTCTTCATACAATCTACTTTGAAGGTCAAAAGCCTTGGATATCTTGATGTATCTTTCTTTGGAAATCTCATCAAATTATCAACAAAATTATCTGTGATGCATTTTGTAGTCCTTTAGGTAATTCTTGGATTGTTAATGGTGTTTCTGTAATATTTTTTTTTTGAAGAGTACTGATGTTGATTTCAATGCACGATGTCTCGTTATCGTGTTGTAAGTGTGATACCTAAAAATAAAATTGATGAGTGGCGAGGTACCCCTACACTCAACCATACGAAATGAGTGTAGCATGCACGATCCGGTCGAACTCCGCAGACTAAATGCTTAAACGCCGCAAGGAACACTTGGGGTTAATTAATCGTTGTCTTCCCAGATTTACTTGTTGTTGTCACGATGTATGGTTAAGTAAGTTCGAGGTATATGATTTTTTTGGTCTTTTATGGTTTATCACCTATGCTAAGGGGTGAAGGGTTGAGAAAGCTAACTAACTCTAACTAAGGACCTAAGTTTAAATTAACTAGCGTCAGCATCCGTTCCCACTTACCGTACACACCATGAACCGATGCAACTGTGGCTACCAAACGCTAATCGTTACTGGGATCACCACACGTAACGCACGTGCTCGAAGTGGTCGTATTGAGGCACTTAACTAGCCTAAGTGTGATAAGCAGCCGATTCCTTGACTAGCTGTACACACTGGGACTACCACTGGGATTACCAAACATAGATCCTGGAATACGCTACTGGGTTACCAAGTAGTCACAATGCTCGTAATCAAGTCGTACTCATACCGCATTCTAGAAAAGCAATAAATAACAATAATTAAAATCCTATCCATGCACTGCAAGGTTTATCTAATCAAGTTCATCTTTATTGCCATACACAACTTGCGTTCAGGTACAAAGTTGCTCGAATAAAGAGCTGTTCACTCTAGGACTCTTACTGCGGGCACATGGGAAATTAATCTAACTCTAGAGTGATCAAACTGCCAGAGCTTCGCTACTTCTAGCCAAGATGAGAAATGAGGAGAGTGCCGCCTCTTATTTATAGATTTGGTGGCGGACCGCGATATCACGTACGCGATATCACAAGGGACGACGCGATATCGCGGCTTGTGCATATCGCGTCTCATCATACCCCCATGATTGAATGAAAACTTGTCCTCGAGTTCCTTACAATAATATCGGGAGGGTATGGAATTATTGAGGGGAATGGAACTAATGATATGACATGTGAACGGATCATTATTACAAGACTTGACAAAACTGGTGTTCATGACAACAAGGGTGAACACCTTATTACATTGACATCAGGCCACATTTGGCAGCTGAGAGAAAAGAGGAGAGAGAAGAAAAGAGAAGAAGAGAGAAGAGTCTTGTTGCTGCCAACGCCTAGATTGCGCCTTTCATTGTCCATCCGTAAGCGCATCATCAATCTTGCTCCTTGCATGACTGCTTTCAGCACTGCTCCATTCCAAGTGCTTCCTCCAGATCCGGTTCGTTGTTATATGATCGCCATCTGCACCCACAACACAGTCTTATATTAGCAAGGATAAATAAATTTCAATGTGGTTATACCTTGCTTCGGTGTAAGTCCATTGGCTGGGTTGTGGTATGGCTGATACGGATCTGGGAATATATAAGTGATGACTACCGAAGGTGTAGGGGTTAGGAAGAGAAACGAAAAAATTCGGGGCTTAGGAGAAAAATCGAAAAATCAGGCCCTGTACCCCCATGACTAATCGCGAACCTTTGGTAGCGAAAGAATGGAGAAAGAAAAGGAGTAAGGAAGAGAGATAAAAATGGACAACTAGGACATCGATAAAAGAGATGTCAAGATGGAAATGAACAAAAGAAAATTAATTGCAAAATGTTTAGGAAAAGAAGTTAACGAATGCACTAAATAGGAATGTCAGTGGGTCCTCCCCAAAGCAGGCTCATGCCCTTAGTGCCCTGACAATCCCACATTCAAAGAGTCCATAGGCTTTGGGAATGTCCTTTGGAACAAGAGTTAAAGTCTTAACCGTAAGAATTTACCAAAAAGAAAACAATGTATCTACAAAAATATGCACTAATGATACAACCGGCAATGAGGTGAATGGTGGAGAGAAGAGTGGAGAGAGGAGGATGGAATGGAATCCCAAGGACAAGGTGGTGTACAGCCCCTTGTGTGTTACATGATTAATGTGACTTGGTAAATTTCATTCCACTCTGGCATCAAACCAACCTCATCCAGTGACTTCGCATCAATACACTGAGTCAAAACATCCAATGGAGTAACAAGAATGCATCTCCAAGAGCCACCACCATTCCGATGAAACAGAGGAGAGAATGGGAAGCGAGAAGGGCCTTAGTTAGAGGGAACACTTTGGTTCCATAACCAGTGCTTGTAGCCCAAAGTTATTTCGTCTAAGGGGTGTGCTTTGAATCCTCACTTTGGTTGTTGTTTTTTTTTTTTTGTGTTTTCTATTTTTATGCGTGGGGACCACACCGTGCAAAGACTTCTTATTTTTATTGTCTCAGCTTCCGAAGAATGGGTAACATTGGAATGGTAAGAAAACTCAAGAAGAAAACATCCAAGCACCCAAGTAAACGACCAACACAAATGCATCAAGTTCCCTTGAAGTCACACCCTTTTCAAACCTTGAGTCCCTCCTTAGTTTGAGAAGTACCCAGTCACCGATTCGTTAAAGTTTTTATGAAAAAAAAGGAACTGCACATTTCCAAGCCAAGAGAAACCATAGACTTTGATGAATGGATGGATGAAGTGGACTCAGTGCTTGCCATATCAAAAGAACATACTTTAGTGTCAACATTGTAACTTAAAAGTAAAAACCAAATATTAGCAATCAATGAAAAACATTTCATCCCATCGGTCTGAATACTTATTGGGTGACGAACTTACATGATGGATGACACACACACACACAAAAAAGTAGAAAAGGTATAACGATGGTGTAAAAAAAAAACATTAAAAGTTAAAGAAATTTGTAAAACAAAAATGTGTGAAAAAAAAAC
>MNCI01032166.1:33575-46829 GCA_015680685.1 Gnetum montanum | reverse complement strand
CATTAAGCAGTCTTCCATCAAAGAAATAAAAGATTCGTGAAAAAATTAATGGTAAGAACTGTTAGACTTAAAAAACAGAAACCTAAATTCATTTTAAATGCATGGTGAAAAGTTGATGTTATATCAGCTGAGTCAACTCAACAAATTTCACAAGTGAAACAGAAACTCGAGAATACAAAAACCTTAAGAAGTACCTTTTTTGAACATCTCCTTTCCTTAACATCGTACCTTCCCCTCGCTAAATCAGACAGCCAAAATCCAGGATAGCAATTCTGTAAAGCATAGAATAATGTTGGAGCTTGGAACTGAAAACCTAATTTTAAAAAGCTTTTAATGCTGAAGAAACAAACAAATAATCCTATAAGGCAAAAGTGGTAGAATCATCTTGGTCATTGAAAGTGTTCAGGCAAATGTAGTAGAATCATCTTGGTCATTGAAAGTGTTCTTGCAGGTCGCTGTTTCAGGGAAATGATACAGCCAAACAGATGTAAAAATACGAACGGACTTAGTCATATTGATCTCCAAAGGATGTACTAGAATAGAAAATCCACTACCAAATTAACAAACCAATATTAAAAATCGAAACCCAACTCAGAGATAATTGGCAAACCAAAAATCACATCGAATAAAATTTGGGTATCTTTTCTTTCTTTGAGTAGAGAGAAATTTTGGGCTTACCTGTAATGCCTTTTCAACTGCTCTGGGCCTCTTTTTAGGCCTGCGAGGTAGTTTGCAGCCCTTGATGAGAAAAAAGTCATCCTCCTCTTTCCGGGACAGAGAAACAAGGATTCTGGGCCATTCAACCTCCTCCCCACTCATTTGCTGCTTAACAGGAGACGTTCTTCCTCATACCCCGTTTTGATGATCGCATAACCTCTCAGATTTTTAGGAGATAGGCTACACAAAAGTATATTACAGATAATCGCTGCATATTCTTTGCAAAAGAAGNGCTACACAAAAGTATATTACAGATAATCGTTGCATATTCTCTGCAAAAGAAGCAAACGCATCGACTAATCTCATACAGGTGAGGCAGATTTTGATCGAGAAGCTTTTAGTGATATTTCAAAAAGCTAAAACTTGATAGCTAAGAACGTAATATAAGGATATACGCTAATGGGAGAAAAATCCTGAACTTGCGGATGAGAACGATAAGAATAAAGATTGTAAGAATATTACAAGATAGGATATGGAATCTTCGCATTTTCTTTCTTTACCTTTTGCGCATTTGCTTTTATTACCTTTTGCAGTTAATTAAGTGCTCCGAAGATGTATGCCAGTGGATCTTCCGCAGAGTGAAATTGGTGGCATGGATCATGATCCAGCCGCCTTCGGGCGGCCTTTGCTACACAGATGCCATTCCTTGTTAATTTTGCCCCAGCTTATCAGTCCGTTGGGAACATTTGAGTAATCGAACTCCGTTTGGTTATCTGCAGGTACCCTACACTGCCAAATCTCAACAATTTTTCCATTTGCGTGAATCAATTTTGCACACAGATAACCTCAACCTCAAATTCCTGCACCATCCTGAGTTCCAGGATTGCTAACTTTATACGATCGATGACTAAAACAAAGGAATCCCCTTCGTTTCTTGTGTAAACAGTGCAAATATATTATAATATTTAATTACGATAACGTAAATCTCTATTTTCAATCATCCTAGTTCACAACATGAAATAGCAAACACATGTTAAATAGTAACGTTAACGCTGACAGAAACCAGTACGTCGCCTATGAAAATTAATGCTTTCTTCATTCGTTAAAAAGAGTACGCACACTGACTGAAGCATTTGAAATTAAAACAAAAAACAAAAACAAAGAGGTTCGGTGATCAAAAATTTCATAATTCTAACAATGCGTATTCCGGAAGCAAACAATAAATCGATTGCAGCGTCTTTAAACAACACAAAAAACAGAATGCTATCAAGCGTACATCATCAGTGAAATGAAAATACTAATCTGTATTCATCATCAGTGAAATGAAAATATTAATCTGTATTACCGGCTTTCCGGCATGGAACCGTCCTTAAGAGCACACACAGAAAAATCGAAACAGTAGCGGCAAAATGGATGCCTGTCATTTCAGAGAAAACTTATACGGCACTTCCGATGCAAAGACACAGACGCAGATGCAGCGGCAGCCGAATTCGCAATTTGGTACTGGACAGTGGAAAATGCATTCAGCTATATAATGTAACGGAAATGGCGGGACCAGAAATGGCAGGTCCAGAAAACCTGTTAACTATTTGTATAATCTGTAGTTTCCGCGTTAACACGCTGGCAGTTTCTATAATCTGTTGTATTATACAGGGACACTCTTAATTTTTTAAATATTGTTATTCATTTTTTTAGGTCCGCCATCCCTACAAAAAGAAGGGTAACGCACTATGTAAAAAACTTTCCAACGTGAAAAAAGGTCCGTTGGCTTTTGTTTATAAATTATTACAACGAAAATGGTAGGTGTGGGTATCTCCAATTGCAATGTGTGTATATGAAACATTCTTTTTATCCGTTTTGACAACGTGTTTGATTATTTCAAAGGTTTTGGGCTTGATTTTCCTTGTTTGTTATCAAGGGGAGGAGGGCAGGTAGTTCGATGTGAAGATATTATTTGGAAACGGAAAAGGTTCTAGTCCACATCTCCAAAATAAATAGGCCAACTTAGGAGGTTCGATGGCGACCAAAGATGCGGTATCATAAGAGTAGACCTGCACTAGATAATAATTTCAGGACAAATCTATAATGATTAAAATGGACAAACTTTTAATTTTTTTAAAAATAATAAGGGAAAAAGGATCATTATGGTAGCTTTGTCTTAATAAAGTAGGGTTGATTACAAGGTTCATGGAGAGGCCTAACCTTATTTATTTACAATTTCATTGAATTATTTTTAATTGTTTTTTACTATTCTTTTCTTTTTTATCTTTCTTTAGATGACTTTATAAGAAGAAAAAGGGAATATAATAATAAAAAGGATTTAACATACGATAATCATCTTTAGGATTAATCAAGGTGATAGATGAGATATCTAATAAACTAATTATCTCAAGATAAGAATCTAATCTTATATCTAAAATTAAAAAATAAAGATAAAATCTGTATAAAGCTCAAAGAATTAAGGAGTCAAATCTTATTTTAAATATCACATCCTTTTTCCAATTTTTGTTACACAAACCATTGCATGTTATCTAAATTGATTTTTGTTCCTTCAAAAGTTCCAAAAACTCACATGTGCTAACAAAGCACTCTAAATTTTATTTATGTGTTAACTTTCATTAATGTTAAGTATAATTTGCTATAATATCCTATAATTTGTAGCTTTTTAAATTGGGTTTAAATATGCACAATTACATGATAGCACAAGAAGATATGATCACCATCTTCATAAACACTTTTATATGCTTTCTTCTAACAAATAGGTTTTTTATCTACTTAATTTGCACATAAAATATCACAAGCCTTTACAACTTTGTATGAAGACCTATTGTCCCATAACTAATCCTTACTATCTTTAGAAGTGATTCTCATTTATGCACATACTCTTTCAAGTTTTTCCCATATTGTAGAAGCAATAATAATATGTAGCTCTTCTAGAAAATTTTTTACTGTGATTCAAATATTTAGTTTTCATTGCTGTAAACTACAAGAAATCTTCATTCATAATACTCCAAAATGTTCATGAGGCATTTCTTAGTTGGTTAGAGCATGCATCTAGTGGTTTGCAAGTGAAAGGTTTAATTTCGATACATATATTGATTTAATAGACTATTATGTTATGCTTAAGTTTTATGAAAGTTTTGCATTGACTATACATCTAGGGGGCACATATAATGCTATAGGATTTGGTTAAGTCATGTGAGTAAATAAAGGTATACATAACTGATGAGTGGTGAGGTACACCTACACTCAACCATACGAATACGAGCATTTTCAAGAGCGATCCGATTAAACTCCGCAGATGGACTAGTTGTGGCACCTAGATAGTTAGCCTTAGGTCGTAGTTCGTTGTTTTCCCACCTAGACTAGTATTATCTTTGTCACGTATGGTTTAGTCCAGAGTGAGGTGTATGATGTGGTTTCTAATCTAATGCTACTCCTGAAGGCAATGGAAAATAATGTTAACTAAGCTAAGAGGGAAATAGTCAAAGAGAGTCTAAACTAGCCTAAGTGTGATGAGCATCTATTCCTTGATTATCCATACACATCTTGGACTTCGTGCATGACTACTACTGGGATTACCAAACGCAGATCCTAGATACGCTACTGGGTTACCAAGTAGTCACACTTAAATGCTCGTAATCAAGTCGTACTCATTCCGCGTTTAATAGGAGTTTAAGGGTGAGAGAGATTAACTAAGAAATAAATAAATAACAAATAAATAAATTAATAATTAAACTAAGTGAATGCTGCAATGATGAAGTAATCTCGATCTTTATTTTCGGTCATGTGCATCTCCAAGGACGTCACACTTGAATAAGGATGCCATACAATTACAATCACCACAATGCAGGCATACACTAGGAAATAATTAAAACTCTAAGAAGGAAAAACTACAAGAGTTTGGCTTAGGAACTAAAAACTGGATGCTAGAACAAGGAAAACTACCTCTTATTTATAGAAACTGAGGCAGGCCACGATATTGCGTATGCAATCTCGTAGCCCATGTGATATCATGGCTGTGATATCACAATAGTGATATCACAGCCAGCAAATTCATGACTCATCATACCCCCACGACTGAATGAAAACTCGTCCTCGAGTTATACAGAGAACAAGCTTCATTGATTACATAGTGGATAGGAATGGGATTATTGACTGACTAGAATGGATTTATGCCGCAAT
Source organism: Gnetum montanum (assembly GCA_015680685.1). Lineage (NCBI taxonomy): Eukaryota > Viridiplantae > Streptophyta > Gnetopsida > Gnetales > Gnetaceae > Gnetum > Gnetum montanum. The sequence goes on along the minus strand of MNCI01032166.1, from coordinate 41,987 downwards.
GTGGAGTCAAAAATAAATTGAGATACAACACAAAAAATCCTATGATTACAAAATTGGTGGAACTCATGTAGTTCTTGGTGGTGGTGGCTCCTCCATAGGTGTCTTTTCCTTTTCTTGCGCTCTAGGTCTTGGGATTTGATGACGTTGAAGTATGACCTAGAGTTTCTCCTTTTGTAAGGCCTTGAGTGCCCTGGCATGCGTGTAAGTTTACACTTGTGCCATAGAGGCATGCTAGTCAGCCTTCTCTTTTTCTTCCACCACCATTTTATTCTTTGTCAATAGTTTATTAAGTTGCTCGGTTCTGAGCAACCTTTGGCCCTGTATTCGGAAGGTTTAATACTTCTGAAATGGCTTGAATAGAGAAATCAATAGTCACACCACAAATGTTAACCATGGTGCCTTCTTTTCTTTTCTTCTTCTTCTTCTTCTTTTTTTGTTGTGCCAAAATTGGTACATTTTCCCTAAATACCAAGCACCACTTGCAAAGAAGATAGGCCATAAGGGAGACCCTTTGAAGTGATCCTTAGTAGCCATAGGAGCAAAATCTACAAAAGATTCAAAATTTAATTCCACGATCACCGCAGTGAATGTGGACTTTTCGTGGATAGCCTGAACACAATCCTGGGGTAATGTGAGATGTTGTCCCTATTCAGGCACTGCAACAGCTCCTCCTTCTACCTGCCTTGATTGTACAGTAGCAGGGTCTTCTTGGTGGATATTAAATGATTGTTCCTCTTACTCTGCATGTTGTTCTGCAGCAACTTGTCCTTCACCTCTCCTAGGTCATTTGATCATACCTTGAGCAGGACCTTACTGTTGTCTGCGTTTTGGGGCCATCTACAATCACACGGGGCCAATCGTTAGTAAGGTTGTTATCAAAGTTAGGTTATACCTTACTGCTTGCCTTAATAGATTTACTTTATTTCCGTTTCCATGTGAGGTTAATTATTGAAAGAACATGTCCCCGAAAGATTATAATGTTGAGTCCTCTTTGCTTAGGTTGTTTCCAAATTTAATTTTCTGGTATAGCTAAGGGGATGAAATTATTTTTGATACATTTTATTCTTAATTTCACAAGTAATTACCCTTAAATATGTCCTTCAGGAGATGATGAATTTCAAAAAATTTATGCACTATTCGGCATGTGCCCCTCCCCCACGACTAAGAGAAACACTCCAGGTTCAAGTAGGTTCAAATGGAATGAAAATCGAAGTACCAACGAGTGAGTTATGGATATGAATGCAAGGGACGTGCAATCGTGAGCCGTAGAGAGGAATTGAAAAACTTCCCCTGCGTGAACAATTGCAAATGATGTTGATTAGCATAGGGGGGGTCATGTATATATGTTTTCATTGAAGTTAGGGGACTTAGAGAATGTACTGAATTTTTAATATTTCTTTGAAATTAAACAATATAAACGTAGGACATTGGCTATTGTGAAGGGGTTCTAAGGTAATTTAGCTGGTTTGGAAGGCACAAATAATGATCTGTGGGTTTTATCAATAAGGGTGTTCGGTGGTAGAGAAAAAGGGCTATGTGATGGTAACAAGGATCTTACTCCCATTTTTTGTTAGATCTACAAGGATCTTACTACAACCACGTTGCATGATAACTCCCACAGACATCACCAAAGAGAATTAGCAAGTCCCCTTGGTGTCACACCCTATTCATTCCCTCTTGGTCCATCCTTCTTCACTCTAGGTACAATGAACAAAAAATTAATTTTAAGTTTTAAGAATGTCAAGAATGTCATTGTACCCACAAACAAAACCTCTTATTTGTAGAATGGATGAGTAGATGTAATGGGCTCACTATCCCCATAATTAATCACTCGAGACTCGATAATATAGAACACACCTCAACCAACGAGCCACATGAGTGTTTTATTCAAAGATGAGATTACTTATAAAAGATGTGAAAAGAAAAAAAGATAAAAAGATAAAACAAGAAATTGAAAAATGAAAAGTTGGAAAACAAAAAGTTATACAATTAAAGAAAATGAAAAATATTTATTAATCCTACTTGTTATTTAGAATGGGGAATATCCCTCATAGCTAAACGCTTGAGGATGGCAAGGATTAATAAATGATGATGGGGATCCTTGCATGTTGAAAATATTGGAACTTTTCCGTACTTACCCCATTGGGCTTCACACACCTGATTGTAGTAAGCATAGTGGGGCAATTTATGAGATGTGGTTCCTAGATAACTAGTTGACCCACTATGATATTTGGGACCTATTGGCACATTTTGTCCATTTTATCGAATAGAGATATGGGACGATTGAGATCTCCAAAATATTTCAATATAACTATTTCAAATGGCAAGATGTGTAGGTTGAAGAGGTATTGATTCCTATCATTCATTTTCATCAGCTAAAAAGGAATGACGTTTCCTAATGTACGCAAAGGAAAGTTGGATGAAAAGATGGAACGAAAGAAATCAATAAATAAAATGACTGGGTTGGTATGCAGCAAAGAAACGTTGCCATCAACTTTGGATCAATTGGATCAACGAGGTTTTATCAGAGCATTGCCGAGATAGTAAAGTTTGTGGAAGTCATGGCTCGTCCTTTGTCCATCTCAGAGAAAAAGGATGCGTTCGAAGGGATTAACACAGAACAAGAACAAGCTTATGGATTTTAGGGGTATTGTGTCTTGGCCAGTTTTACATTTGGCTCTGATCTAGCATTTGGAATTCTAATTCTTGATGACCATTCCTGCCTTGCAAAAAAATAAGAGAATAAAAATAAAAATCTACAATGCCTCTTGAGATCTTTGAAAATACTCCACCAAACCAAAACTCTCTCAGCAAGATCAACAACATCCAAGAGGAGGATGCAGCATTAGTATGGCCTCCACCGATATGGACATGCACATGGAATATCTTATCTTCACATTTCCGACAATTGCAGGCATTTAGTCTTGAAATTAGTTGATTCCAGACAAGGCAAACTCCGCCACCATGCTTGCATTCACTGATTTTGTCTAGCAGAGGAGGTATAATGACATTACTGGAGGAGTGGCCATAGTGTTTAGAGAGGCTCCAGAATCTAACATTACACTGCATTGGGTTACCAGGCTCGATAGTGTTGTTGGGTTTCTAGAGACTGAGATGTTTGGCTCTTGAAAACATTTTTGATATCGCAGCCGAGATTTCCAAACTTACAGAGCTCACACATCTATACTTAAATTTGTTTGAGAAGGTTGTTTTTCCGGAAGAGTATGGCAAAGGTGGTGCGTTTTCCAAGCTTTGCTCTTTGAGCCTTGACTTCTACCGTCATTTGCAGAAACTGCCAAGTTTGGAGGATGTAGCCATGTCATTCCTCTGCTCACTTAACATGGAAAATTGTACCATCAATGAAGCGGCCGAATGGAAGGAGAAAGTGTGTAGTCTCCACCAATTTAAATGGTACTTGTCTGATGGACAGGTGTTGCAAGAGATGATAGATGCTTTCAAAAACCGTATATGCAGCGTAGCAGCAAAGGTTACAATAACCACAATTTTTAATGGAACACACGACAACATTACCAAGCACAGCAGTGCCTAATGCCAACATGTTCATCATCGTCATTACCGATCCATCAAGTGCGGCTACAAAGACACAAAGACACAATGAGACAGGTGCACAACTGATTCAACGGAATGATATTTCCTCTATGGTAGTTACAAAGGATCATGGACGTGGCCAGGAAAATGGTTAACCATCATCGCTGGAAGTAAGTACAAAATTGGAATGCTCAAAATTGAAGTGACAAAATAAAATTCCAATTTCATATGGTTTGGTGGCTAAAAATAATTTTAGCATATTTTCTCACATGCATCAAACTGATAGAAAGAGAAGTGAAAGAAAATAGAAAGCCAACCAAAAACATAGTCAGAGGCGAGATAACCGGACATGCAGAGATTTCTGTGCTCTGAAAATTAGCAAAATTAACGTTTAAAAAAATTACCATTTGGAAATGTTTGCATCCTTGCACATATTAAGGTTAATTTAAGTGTACAGAATAAATATTCAACGTGAATTCTTTCTTTCCACATCTTTTAACAACTATGATATTGAACATTGAATACGAAGAACCCGCATTATAGATTTGGTCCCATCGGTAACGCATTTTACCTTTTTTTTTCGGACAAATTAACTATCCATCACGCATGCTGTCCATTTGTTTATAAATTTATTAAAACAGATAATGCTATCTATAGCCAAATAGCATTCGGGTTCAATTCATGCCTTCATATCAACAATGGTCATAAATAACTCACCTCACTATAACACTTAATTGAAGTTTAAAATAAAGTTACGGTATTACCATGGAGACAAGTAATTAAGGGTAACCTATGCAAACTAACAAACTGAATGCTACGGTGTAATAATGTCATGGTTGATTCCTGATTCTGTAGGTCCATTAGCATTTCAGAAAGAATTAAAATCTTTCCAAGTAAGAACAATACATTGTTATAGGGTCATCACACTCATCATTCACCTTGAGATTCAATGCTTATTCCACAAAGCATTCCTTTTTCCAAAAAGGGTCATCATCCTCGTTATTGACTTAGAGGTTCAATGCTTATTCTAAAAAGCAAGTTCTAAGAGTGAAAAATGAACAAAAGCATACCCTCTTCTCTTCAATAGTTGTTAGCTAGAGCCCACACCTTTCAACTTGAATTTGACAAACTAACACCTTACCATCATTCGGAATAATGGCCTTATCATAGTTAATAAAAAAGACAAATATACAAACTGAAATTTACTAGTTTCAAACTTCCTATTTCTACCCAATAGAACTAAACCTATGACCTAGGGTTACCATGCCAAGAATTGTTTTTCTTAATTTTTAACTCATGATGCCCATTGGAGTCAAACCAATGACTTAAGATTACCAAGCGAAGAAAATTTTTTTTATTTATAATTTAGAACCTGGTGCTTAACTAAGTGAGTGCTGCTCTTTGGAATCAAACCTATAACCTAGAGTTACCAAGTTCCAAGTCAATTATTTTTTATTTTTTAAAAATTTAGAACTCAATGATTAACTAGGTACTACTCACTCCAAGCGAACCTATGATATGGAGCATTACTCATTTGCATACAATGTATGACTTATGAAGATTGAAATACATTTATGCCATTTTTTTTTACTTCTTGAACTTTATTTTCTATCTCTTAAAATGTTGTTTGTTCTACCTTTTATTTGTTCATTTCTTAAAATTTTTTAAATAATAATATTACTTTTAGTATCCACGATATGTTTTAAACTTAATTTTTTCTTTACTACTAGACCCATTTAAAATTCCTCGTAGTAGTCCTTCAGAATTGAACCTAGGACCTTGCATTACCAAGCCAAAATTATTAATACTAAGTTAAAATATCATTGTTATGGATAGTACAATGACATACAATTTTCCATGAAAAATAATTTCCAATTAAATCCTACACAAGCATGTTACCTACCTTGAAAAGTTCATTTAAAATGAAATTTCACTATCATCTACACTTCAAATAAACCTCATGAATGTTCACGTTAATTGTTGCATTTCATTTAATTTGATACATTTCAAAATATACTTGTAAAAGCTTTAAACAATCAAATAGTATGAAAAGAATTAACATGTTAGTCGAACACTTAAATTTTAGGGTTTATCAACTCATTTTAATTTTAAATTATTGTACAATTATCAATTGCTACATCATATTTCAACTTTGGAACACCCTTCTTTGCTAATACATAATGATTGATATAGACTCACTTTTTCCATGTGGCATCAAAATATTAAAGTGCTTTCCAATTGAAATCAAATATAAAAGCCAATTTTCAAGCATTCGTAAAATTTAACTAGATGCTAAAGGTTTCTAGAGCTAGCCTACTATAGTGTAGATACAAGGATAATACTCAAAGAGCTTACTATGCAAAAGAAGAAGATGATTATGGCAACCATACTCTCTTGATGGTTACTGCAACTAGTGAAGTGCCAAACTACCATACATGGTTTCTTGACACCTGGTGTACCAATTATATGTGTGGAAAAAAGAAGTTATTTGTTGTTCTTGATGAGTCCTTTCACACCAAAGTCAAATTTGTTGACGACAGCACTATAGTAGTGATAGGAAAAGGAAAAATCCTTATCAACTTTAAGAATGGAGATCATAGATATATTTTTGATGTCTTTTATGTGCTAGGTATGAAGAGTAATTTGCTTAGTGTGAGTTAGCTAGTAGAAAAGCGGTATGTCATGAACCTTTGTGGCAATCAACTCTCCATTTTTGACAACTAAGGTACACTCATTATAAAGGCTCCTTTGATGAAGAATCGTATGTTTCAAGTTGATATTTCTAGTGGTGTTTATAATTGTCTTAATGCCATTATAAATGATGAGCCTTGGCTGTGTGATGAGACGTGTTTCGTATAGGCCGCGATATCGCATACGCAATATCGCGTCTGCTGCGATATCGCATCTTCCGTACGATATCGCGTACGCGATATCGCAGTCCGCCACCATATTTATAAATAAGACGCAGCTCTCCCTTGTTCGAGATCCTAGTTTTAGAGTAGTGAAGCTCTGGCAGTTTGATCCCTCTAGAGTTAGATTTTTTTCCCGTGTCTGCCCGCAGTGTGGTGAATGTAATTGTACGGTGCCTTTATTCGAGTGTGCAATACTTGGACATGTACATGACTGACAATAAAGATCGAGATTAGTTCATCATTGCAGCATTCACTTTGTCATTTATTTACTTGTTATTTATTTAATGTTATTTACTGCTTTCATAGCGCGGTGTGAGCATGACTTGATTACGAGCATTTACGGATATGCACAGCTAGTCAAGGAATCGGTTGCTCATCGCGATTAGTCTCTCACCCTTAACTCTTAGAAGCGGAATGAGTACGACTTGATTATAAGCATTTGAGTGTGACTACTTGGTAGCCCAGTGGTGTAGCTAGGATGTACACTTGGTAACCCAGTGGCGTATTTGCGATCTGCGATTGGTAATCCCAGTGGTGTACCTAGGATCTACGCTCGGTAGTCCCAGTGGTAGTCATGCACAAAGTCTAAGATGTGTACGATTGATCAAGGAATCGATTGCTCATCGTAAGCTAGATTAGATTTTCTTACCCTTTTCCTCCTAGTTTAGTTTAGTTAATATTATTTTCCACTGCCTTTAGGAGTAGTGATAGAATTAGGAACACATCATACACCTCATCTGGACTAAACCATACGTGACATATGCAATACTAGTCCAGGTGGGAAGACAGCAAACTGCGACCTAAGGATAACTATCTAGGTGCCACAACTAGTCCATCTGCGGAGTTCGACTAGATCGTGTGTGCAACGCTCATTTCGTATGGTTGACAGTAGGGGTACCTCGCCACTCATCATTGGCGCCGTTGCCGAGGATGGTGCTAGTTATCTAGATTAGTTATATCATACAAGGTTGATGTAAAGAACTTAACAATATATCTCTTGAAAAGAAGTAATTATTAAAAATTCACATAAATTCACACACAACAATGCCTCTCCTACAAGATGATAATAACACCACATTTAGTGAGGAAGTTCATTGGAGAACCAATGAACTATATGATGATGAAGATTGGAGTATACAACCTGAAGTGGGAGTTTCCTATAAGCATGAACAAAAACAACGTCATCATAGTACACGAAAGCCTAACTTACTAGATGATGATGAACCCCCACTAGCCATTACAAACCTAATGCAAATACAAGAGGCTGTTCGAATATCACGTAGGCATTGTAAAGAGAACCATCTACCCAGGCTCGATTTAAACAACTTTCCTACATTTTCAGGAGGCTATGACTTAGATCCACATCAGCATTTACAAGCCTTCTACAATGCCTACACATGGAATAGCATTGATAATAGTTGGAAAAAACTTAAGCTCTTTCCTATGACACTCGTTAACCAAGCTAAAGTATGGTATAGATCATTAAAACCAAATTCGATACGACGCTGGTCAACATTGGTAGAAGTATTTAACGAAAAATATCAAACCTATGCAAGAGTGTCAACCTTGAGGAAACAAATCCAAGAGTGGAAACAAGAAAAACATGAACCCTTGGACATGGCCTTAGAAAGATATTATTCACTGTTAAACAACTATCCAGGCCATGGGTTTTCTGAGGAAAGGCTAATGTATCATATCATTGATGGGCTACGTAATGAAACAAGAGAGACCTTAGGAACGTATGCCTGAGGTCAACTATACAACCTACAAACCCATCAAATTCAAGAGCTTATCAAGTAGGTAGCAAAAGAAGAAGGAGAATTAGATACATGGGAGAGTATTGAAAAACATAAATGAGACCAAAATATTAACTCAACAAAGGTCCATGATCATAACAAGGAGAAATCAACAAATCTCAAGGTGGAAACATCATCTTTGCCAATACAACAAT
>MNCI01032156.1:0-23864 GCA_015680685.1 Gnetum montanum | reverse complement strand
CCTGCTAACCTGGAATCCATCCGTGCAACGATTTCACAACACACACCACAAGGATTGGGTTTAAACACCTTAGCCTTTCATGATCATGAAGTTAAATGTAACCCTGAATGAGGGGAAGTCACAACAGCTCCATTATCGATTAGTGTACGTGTTGGGCAATGTACCATTTGCAGAGTGCACGTTGATGACGGTGCGGCAACAAACGTAGTTCTATACTCCGTTATCAACAAACTAGGCATGGCAGATGAGATCATGCCAACAAAAACCACGTGTTTAAAATCTTTCAATGGATCATGTGTCATAGTTAAGGGTACAATCAACTTAGCCTTTGTGGTAGGAGAATAATTCCCCACCAGCGTTGAATTCACTGTCATAAAAGAGATGCCCAGTTTCAACATGATTCTTGGTAGACCTTGGCTAGCACAACAACAAGCCGTTTCCTCACCGATACATCAAGAAATCCGCCTTCCATACGAAGGTGGACAAGTCATTATACATGGTGATAACACTCCCTTTCAAGCTGACCACAACATAGACATGTCACAGGTCTTGAGAGAGGAGCCTCTTGAAGCAACACCCACAACAACAAACACAACACCTAGAGCTAAAATGCCTGAACAAGGGGTAAAAATTGAAAACCTCCCAGAGCAAACTAGCACGCCTCCTAAACTATGTCTGACTACGAAAAAACCGCATAATCAAGACTCCCCTGTAGCCAAAGACATGTCTGATCTCCGTCCACTCTTCACCTTTGTTCAGTGTGCATATGTCACCTTAGTTTGTATTGTATTAGGTTACGCGTTCTCTCATGGCCCGAAAAGGCCCTAAACTAAACCATGGCACGAAAAGGCCTTAAAATACCACTGTTTCACATTATTTTCTATTTATTGGTGCATTTTAGTTCATGTTTTCTGCAGTTGCTATTTAATATTGTTTTCTCTAGTAGCTTTTGTTTACAGGATCATACAGACGCATACGCATGCATCCGCACAGAGCAGTCCTGGATCACGACTATAAACTAATACCACAGAATGTCCTGGAATCATGACGGTAAACTGATACCATAGAACAATTCTATAATTATGACTTAAAACTGATACCACAGCTCGTCCTGGCATCATGACGATAAACTGATACCACAGAGTGTCTGCAATGACAATAAACTAGTCTGGTACGACAGTAAACTACCATAGTCCCACTCACCAGAGTCCGCTAAGACTATAAACTGGTTTGCCTCTTCACGGTCCGCTAAGACTAGAAACTGGAAATGGACCATTGACCACTATACTAAACGGGAAATGCCCAATGGGTCATGACATAAAACTAACCCATGATAGTCCGCTAAGACTATAAACTGGAAATTTCATCTCTAGTTCTTCAGTTAGTGGCTGCATTCAAACTTCATCAGAATCGCTGCATCACTCGCCAATCGGCCGATCCTAACTCCATTGCTACTATTCATATATGATGCCTGAGATCTCATCCAGTGCCTTTGTAGCTATTTAAGTCTAAGCTTGCTTACTCACTCATGGTTTTCTTATTCTCCCAGATTTGTGTTTGCAGGATGACACTCAGAGGTGTTCGTACAAGAATGCACTTCATCATAAGCAGCAAGGTGAGACGATGATCACAGCACACGTGGCAAGACTAAATCACGCCATTCACTAGTACATCTCCCGTTACATATCCCTCAACATATCCTACTTGGTTACATCCCGAACACACCCAGTACAGCCCGAAACATCGAACATACTATTGCATACTACGCCACTCTTAGGCAATTGCAACCCACAATATGGCATTCAAGCATGTGCAAAAGATCCAAAAAAAGAAAAACATCGTCCCTTCCCACATAAAACACAAGATGAGATGGTAGATGCCTCAAAAGAAAATGCTTATGTCTAAAACAATCAAGATACATCCTGTTGCATGGCTCTGGCTCTTCGTACATAGGTTCCCCCTAAACACTAAACAAGGGTCCTGTTCCTCCAAAGAATGCAACACATCATCACGTGGCTTTGGTTTTGCCAACAAGTCCTCTTGGACACTAACCAAGAGTCTTGTTCCACCAAAGAGCGCACATCTCATGTCTTGATTCTGAGTCTGCTAAACAATGGCTATTGACAAGGATCAGCATGACCTGCATACATACCAGAACATCCCCTTCACCATGCACAACCTTGATTCCTCTCGAATCCCCACAGTTTTCCTTTCCCTATCAAACACAAACTTCATTTCCCACAATCCCATGTACTACTGAACATGGTACGATGATGTCTATCCAGGTGCCAAAGGACAATATCTCTACCAAGTTGCTTGTGGTGTTTTGTACTTCTTTGTCGACGCTTCTCGGGTTGATTCCTCCAAGCATCAACAAAGAGGGGCCAATGAAACACCACAAAATTTCAAGCTTAGTACTTCTCCAAAAAGAATTAAGCTAAGTCACGATGTTCCCCAGCATGATTGAAGCTGAGGGCCCATAGACAGCTTCAAGCAGAGTTGAACTCAACGAGGAGTAGTTCCTTGGGACCCACTGATGACCACAACAACATCTACTATTAAATATGGCAACTTCGAAGCTCAAAATTCTTAGTTTTCACTAAGTATGCATTCACAGCATATACGTCCAACATTCACAGTGTATACACTCAGCGTACATGCCCAACGTACATGACCTTACGTGTACGCCCAACACATACGATTGAGGTATACGCCCGATATGCAACCCCCGAAGATAGCATGGAAATAGCACTACAGAGCAAGACTTGGTACAAAGCATCAACTCACATGAACAGAACAACCATCAGCGTATACGCCTAGTAGACACAGCGTATACGCCCAGCAGACACAACATATGCACCCAGCATATACGCCCAGAGTCTACGCCCACCAGATACAGCATATACACCCATTAGATGCAGCATGTTGTACACTTGTAAATTTTATTCTTTCATACCTAATCAATGCGCCACATATCACCCAATCCAAGTCTAACATCTAAACCTGTATAAAAACCCCAATTTTTCATTAGATCGGGGTGGGCAATTCTAAGCAAACCAGAGAGAAAAACGGAGAGATGCTAAGAAACCAAAGCAAAAACCCTGTACACTAGATCCGGACCGTACACGTTGAGCATACAGCTTTTACACCATGCCTGCAGTTGAACCCAGCCTACAATCATCCCTGCATTCACCGGGGCTATTTGTCCACCTTGTGTCAGAGTTACAACTACGTTAGATCGGTGCATTGTAACTCTCATTTCGCAATAACATTGTTACATTGTCTTCCTAAAATTTGTTACAGTTTTTTCATTAATTGTTTCATGTTTACTGTTTACGCCCTTGTACGTTTATGCTCTGTTTACACCAGTTATGTTGTTTACGTTCCGTTTTACATCTGTTACACCGTTTACATATAACCCAGTGTATAGCACCTCGGTGTACGTTTAGGGAAATCCTTGCTTGATCCACGTGCGGACCACTCAAGGTACTCTGCCTTCATAATTCCAGCTTGCCCTCAAGTGAAGGTAAGGTCTTCTGTGCATGTCCAAAGATCTCCAGGTTTCTGTTTCATTCCAGCTGGAGACCAATGATTTCGGACGGTACATTACTTCTATCCTTGAAATCAAAGATACAAGCATCATGAGGGTTGATGATCTTTAGGAAAATCTAGAAATCTATAAAATAATTTTGTAAAAATAAAAGAACAATGAGTATTTAAAAAGCAATATTGGCCTAAAGTCCTTAGTGAAAGATGAGAATGAAGACTTAGATGAACTAAATAAAGAAGACATGGCTTTTCTAAAAAAAAAAATAGCAAGTTTTTGAAGAAGAAGTTCAAGGGTAGAACATCCCTAAATAATGATAGAAAAAGAAACAAAGGAAATGACATAGATGGTTATCATTATCATGGTTTGGACATGTTACCTTAGAGTTTCTTATTGCAAGAAGGAGAAAAAGTGATAATATTACTTCTAAAATTAAGAGAACCCTTACTTGTACATGGGTTGAAGATGAAGCTATCATAATAGATGAAGATGGAAAAAAGAACAATAAATTAATTCTTATGATGATACTCTAAGGGGATGATCAACCAAGCCTACAAAGTAAATCAAAAGAGGATGAAGAAGAAAGGTATGCAGCTCTACTTGTTACTTTTGAAAAATTGCAAAAACATTTTATAAGAATGTAAAGTAAATTGCATTAATAAGAATTAAAATTAGAAGAATGTGAGAATACAACTAGCAACAAATAATGCAAAAAATTCAAAGATTGGGAGGCTAAATATAGAAAATATGAAAAAGGGCTTATTGAAAAAGAAGGAAAAGTTAAAACCCTTATAGATCTTGTCATTGTTCAAGATACTGTAAGTGATGAAGTTAATACTATAGCAAGTCTGAGAATGGCTCTTAGGAAGTTTACAAATGGAAGCACTACACTTGATGTTCTGATGAAAAGTTTAAGAAAACCATAAGATCATACAAGACTTGGATATCATCCATTGGAGTAGAAATGAACAAAATTAGCTAAGTGGAACTGTTTTCCAAGGCATGAAATAAATGTAAAAAATTCAAATGTTAAATGTCATTATAGCAGAAATCTTGGTCTTATAAAATATTAGTTTTGGAAGGTATTAAATAATTGGTTTCATAAGCCTAACATGAACAAGTGTAGAACATTTCAAGACTCAAAATCAAAGTGAAAAAAGGTATGAGTTCCTAAAGGTAAAATGCTCATGACATGTATGGCTATAATCTCTAGAATAAAGGAAAAAATTTTGTGGTACCTAGATAGTGGATATTCATGACATATTATAGGAGGTAAGAATAAATTTTCTAAGGTGAAACAATTTACTGGTGGGACTGTGACCTTTGAAGATAATAGAAAAGCTCTCATAAAAAGTAAAGGTACCATTGCAAGTAAATATTTATCCAAAATTAATAACTTATATTATGTTGATGTTTTACAACATAATTTATTAAGCATAATTCAACTATGTAATAATAAAAAGAGGTAATTTTTAAGGTTAATTATTGTATTGTTAAAGATATGAGGACTATTAATATCCATTTTGTTAAAAATAGATTTAGTAATGTTTGTATTATTAATAATCATGACTTATCTAACTATAAGATTAAGTGCTTGTTGAAGAAATTAGAAGATAGTTGGCTCTGGCAAAAAAGACTAGCTCATCAAAACTTTGTGAGTTTGTTGTAGCTCTCTAGAAAGCAAATTATTGAGGGTCTTTCACCCATCCAAAGCAAAAGAATAAGATATGTGATACTTATTAAAAGGGTAAGAAAAAGAAATTTTCATTTCAAGCTAAGAGTAAAATTACTACTACTATGCCTCTTGAATTATTACACATGGATTTAGATAGGCCATTAAGAATCACCAATATAGGAGGTAAAAGTTACTTTATCATTATTATTGCTACTTATTCTCATTTTACATGGATTTCTCTATTAATCCATAAGGATGAAGCATTTAATCACTTCAAAAATTTATGTCTTAAGTTGCACAGATAACAAGTGTATCTCATAACAACTCTTAGGAGTTGTTAGGAAGAAGAATTTCAAAATCATTTATTTGCAATATTTATAATAGTGAGGGCATAACTCATCAATTTACAGCTCCATGAATTTCACAAAAAATGGGATAGCTAAATCAAGAAATGAAATTTTATAGGAAATAATCAAAACAATGTTGCATGAAAGAGATATTTCAAAATCATTTTACAAAGAGACTAGTAACATAGCCTACTACATTGCAAACCACATCTTGATCAAACGACATATCATAAAATAGGCATACAATCTATACTAGGGTAAGAAATCCAAGGTAATTTATTTCAAAGTTTTAAGATATTTCATTCTAAAAGATCAAGAAAAACATAGAACGTTTGATAGTAAAATAGATAAAGGCATCTTTCTTGGTTACTCATATACTAGTAAATATTATAGGGTGTTTAATGGAAAATCTTTTATTGTTGTAAAGGTTGTTCATGTTGTGTTTGAAAAGTCTAGTGATAGATCTAATGAGGATCAAGATGATGATAGTATTGACTTTAAAAAAATTCCTATAGAAAATAATATTCCATTAGAAATTGAATAAATTAGTGAAAATGAGAATGAAGAAAAGGAACCATCTTCTTCACAACCTAAATCTCACAAGCATAATCTTTTAGAGAAAATCATAAGAAATCTTTATGATGCTGTAAAAACAAGGAGGAACTCTTAAGAATATTTTGAATGCTCTTATTTTCTTTTAAATTAANTCTTAAGAATATTTTGAATGCTCTTATTTTCTTTTTAATTAGAATCAAAAAATATCATTAAAGCCTTAGATGATAAATATTGGATACTAGCTATGAATAAAGAGTTAAATCAATTTGAGAGTAACATAGTTTAAAAACTTGTTCTAAGATCCAAGGATAGAAAGATTATTAGAACAAAATGGATCTTCAATAATAAATAAAATAAGGATGACATTGTCACTAGAAAAAACCCTAGATTGATATCTCAAGGATATAATTAACAAGAAGATACTGATTATGATGAAACATTTTCTCTAGTAGATAGACTAAAATCTTTAAAAAATTTACTCTTCTATGTTGCTTACATGACTATTAAAATTTTTCAAATGGATGTTCAAATACCTTTTTGAATTGCTATGTTTAGGAGGAAGTTTATGTTGAATAACTTCCTAGTGTTAAGGATGCTATCTATCCTAATCACGTTTATAAATTTAAAAAGGCTTTTTATGGTTTAATGACAAATCCTAGGGATTGGTATGATAGACTTACATCATGTTTAGTTGTTAATGGTTTTTATAGAGGCTCCATTGATGCTACCTTATTCATTACTAGAAAAGATAAGGACGTATTGATTATTTGAATATATGTGAATGATATCATTTTTGGAGCTACTAATTAATCTTTGTGTAAAAATTTGAAGGTCTTGTACAAGGAGAATTTGAAATGAGCTAAATGGGGGAATTATCCTTCTTTCTTGGACTATAAATTAAAAAATTAAAAAATTGGTATTTTACTTTCTCAAAGTAAGTATGTTAAGGACATTCTCAAAAAATTAAAGATGGAAGAATGCAAAGAAATTGGTACTCTTATGATTCCTCAATTGAAACTCACAAAGAATGACCAAGGTAAAGTAGTAAAGGAGAAGGCATATGAAGGTATGATTAGAATTTTACTCTATCTTACTACTAGTATAATTTTTTATGCTAAATTTATGTATTATGTTAGATATTAATCTTATCCAAAAGAATCTCATTTAAGTGTGGTTAAACATATATCTAGACATCTAAAAGATATTGCATATCATGGTCTTTAGTATCCCAAAGACATATGTCTTAATCTTGTTAGGTATAATCATGTAGATTGAGAAAGATGTGTAGATAATTTGAATAGTACTAGTGGAAGTTGTTATTTTCTTAGCAATTGGTATATAAATTGGATGAGCAAGAAGTATACTTTAACATCTATCTCCAGTGTTGAGGTAGAATACATTGGTACTAGAAGTTGCTATGGTAAAATCATATGGATGAATCAAACTATTTAGAACTATGGTATACATTCAAAGACAATGACTATGTACTACAATAATCAAAGTTCCATAAAAATTACTAAATATCTAGTTCAATAGCCATGGGTGAAGCACATAGAATTTAGGCACCATTTCAACAAAGAGAGGTATAAAAGAAGATGATTTCATTTGAATATATATGTATAGAAGAATAACTTGTAGACATTATTACCGAGCCACAACCAACACCATAATTCAACTTCATTATACAAGGTTTACATCTTGGACCTTATTTTAATGAATTAGGAATTCTTAATTAGGTAGATTTCACTTTTCTATAACATAAATGAAAATAAGAATAAATAATTATTTTTTGTAATGTCCTTGTATGTCAAAATTCTCATTTGAGATTTTGATTCAATTTCATTTTAGTATAAAGTCTACCTTAAGTTTTTGGAAACATTGCTACTTTTGGGATCAACTAGACCCTAGTTTCTTGGATCATTCTGTTGGAGCTGGAAACTTTGATTGTTGTAATGGAAATCACAAGATCCAAGCACTGGAATAGTTTTAAACCTGAATCCCAAGGGCCTCTAGAAACAAGATTCAAGGTAACATGTATGATCTTGATGATCATCTAGGGACTCATAGAAGTGTAAATAGAAATGCAAATGGAAATGTGAATGGCTTTGAAAATAGAAATGGAAATGAAGTAAAATTTGAAGATTCAGAATGAAAATAGATGCCAAAATGGAAATGTAAACTAAAACTTGCACAACATGGAAAATAAATTTATTTAAATAAAAATGAATAATAAGGTTCATGAAGTACAAATTTTGTGCTAAGAGCATCAAAAGTTGCTTGCATGAGCTTGAAGTCCATTAGAAAAGGCAAGGTGTGTTCTACGACAACCCCATAATCTAGTTTCTTTCTAGCTCTAGTTTTTAGCAACTTTCTATTGGTTTTCACCAAGGTCTACAATGTGGTCATGGAAATGTATTTTCACTTTTTGATGCAATGGCCACTATGTGGGAGTCTCTATGCCTAGCATAGTACCAATTACTGCTGCTAAAAGGTGTTGCAATGTTGCAATAGACTTTGGTGGTTGTGAAAGTTTGGAATTTCTATGAAGGTTATAAATTCCAAAGTGTTGTAATTGGAATATGGTATTTATCTTTGGTGTATATAGGGTTGATGTGGCTATTTTTGGGTCTATGCACCACTAACATGATTGTTGACAGATTAGTGTCAATTTACAAGTGCAACAACTATCAAATCTCATAGCTACCATTTATAGTAAGTCTAGCATGGACTTTAGCCACAAAAACCATCTGTTTACTATAAATAGTAAATGGACTTTTGTGAATATGCTGGCACCATTCTCACTATGTTGAATTTGGTGGATTATGCTGGAGCTACAACTACACTACAGCTACAAATACATTAGAGTTGCAAATATGTTGGATTTGCAACTATATTAGAAAATCGTTTAAAACTTAGAATGACTACATTGTCCACTATTGAAAAAAATGAAAATTCCAACAAGTTGAATATTGCACTTCTACTGGGTCTTTTTGGTAACTACATTGGCCACTTTCCCTATACTATAGCACTGTGTCTACTATAGCACTGGTTGGAGTTGATGGCTCTAGCGTAGTTGGGGGTATACCCCTATAAAAAACCATGGAAATGCTAGTTTTAGCCATTCCAAAGGCTTTTTTGGCCTTCCCAAGCCTAAACATGGTCATGGGGTACCTTTTCCTACTTGGGAAGCAAGGAAATTACAACTTTTGAAGCATTTTTTGGCTTTAAAAATTTGAAGTATGCAAGATTGTAGCTCATGGACTACATATCTCACATTTACAATGAATCCTTACCCCAATTTAGGAAATGAAGGTTGAAACATGAATTTTGGTGGTGTTTCCTTGGCCCCTCTTTGTTGATATCTAGAGGATTATCTTGGGAGGTATCGACAAACAATACAAAAGACCATTGCAAGTCCACCACTAATGTTCCCTCTCTGTGCTTGATTTAGTAGTGTTGAACCATGCCGAAGAGTGCTTATGATGATGGGATAAGGCTATGATGAGGAAATGGTAAAGAGGTCATAGGGAAATTGTTATGAGGGGTAACAATGAATTTCAAAGGTTGAGATCATGACTATGTCACCAACATGTTGGTCTATTAGTTTTTTTTTGACACTTCATGTTTTGAAGTGTTGGTCACTTATCAAATGCATTTGAGGACCCAAAACTTTGCTTCAAGGTTTCTTTTGCCATTAGGCTCCTACCTTTGTATTTTTGGAGCTATTGGTTTAGGATTTAAGGCTTCATTGACCATTCAACTTCTTGGTAGTTTACTTCCCCATTTTTTTGTGGGATTCAACCTTCATTGGATTTCTCTTGCCAAGGAGGGTTTAACTTGGTCTTCCCATTGATTGAGATGTGTTACACTTGATGGAATAGATGGTTTTCCATTGAATGAGATGTCTTACATTCAATGAAATTGAAGGTGGAGCATAATGAAGGAATGTCATATAGCCATAGTGCATGAGCATCAAATATCAATCAACATTATGATCCAAGATAAGGAAGGTTATAATCATGCTACAGGGTTGGACTCAAGGGAATGATAATAGAAATAATATGAAATAAGCACTCTTGACAAGGTAGGACAAACTCATTGAATCTTGCACATTGAAGTCATGTGGTGACTTGTCACTATGAGGAGTTTCACTTCCACGATGATTCCAAGCTTCACCTTATAAGAAAAACTCCAAGAGAATAATCAAAGTAGATGAAAAACATGTTTTTACAATAAAATACATAAGGAAATGTGGAACATTTGGCAAACCTAATTACCAAAGGTCACATGCTAGTTTAAGGCCTTGGAAGGCTATATTGCTAGTTTAATGCCTTGCCAGGCCCTGTTGCTAGTTTAATGCCTTGGTAGCCCATGTTGATAGTTTAGGGCTTTGTCAGGTCATGGAAAGTAGGATTTCTTGTTGGTTGTTTTTAGTTACATGTAATATGGATATAGATAGGAATGATTGATTGAATTAGCCAACTAATTCCCATCCATTTTTGTTATCTAGTAGGCCCCATTACCATAGGCCTTGGTGATAAAGAAAGATCCTTTTCAATTGGCTGAGAATTTTTCTCCATGCTCATGGACAACTTTGAGAACCAAGTCCCATTCCTTGATCTTGCACTTTCCTAGGTTATAGTGGTGTTGTTGTTTCTACCTCTCTTGGTAGCATTTAATGTGAGTAAGCATTCACAAAAATTGCTCCTCCATTGAGTCTAAGTCCATGGTTTGTAGCCCCTTGTTCTATTCATCATTGATGAAGTGAGATAGGACTACTTGGAGTGATGGTACCTACAATTCAAGAGGAAAAATAGCTTCAAACCCATAGACAAGGCTATACAAGACTACACCTATTACGGCACAATATGTCATTCTATAAGCCCAAAGTGCATGGACAAGTTACTCATGCCATTTATGATGTTTATTATTCAACATATTCTTGAGAAAATTGATGATGGACTTATTACTTGCTTTAGCTTGTCCATTGACTTGAGGGTAATAAGGTAATGAGAAAGAATGCTTAATGCCTAGGTCATGACAGAAATTTTCCATTTCTTAGCTATTATACTATGGTCCATTTTCTATGAATATGGTCATAATTATGCCAAAATGGGCTACTATATTGTCAAAAATGAATCTACAGACTTGTTCAACCATGGTCTTCCTTAGGGAAATAGCCTCAACCCACTTTGTAAGGTATTTAGTTGTGGTGATGATGAAGCTATGCATTATGGAAAACTTAGATATTATATGTCAAATGATATCCAATCCCCATTGTCGAAATGGCCAAGTGATATGAGTAGTGTGCAACTTAGTCGGTGATACATGTATGAGATTACCATGTTGTTGGAAAGCATCACAAGTTTTAACCTTTTGCAGGTCATCATTTTCCATATAGGACCAATAATAACCTGAAACACCACAAAAATTTTGCCTAACACTTGAAGACAGAAATTAAGTTAAGTCATGTTGGTCCTTAGCATGACCAAGCTTGAAAGCCTCAAAATAGCATCAAACGAAGTCAAAGCAAGCAAGTGAAAGTTCCTTGGGACCCACAGAAGACTACGATGACATCTGGCATCAAACTTGGCAAATTTTAAGCTCAAAATACTTGGTTTTCACTAAGTATGCATCATGTACGTTGGCCTACACATGCCCAGCGTAAGGCCCAGCGTACAACAACTTTCGGGGCTCAAAAACTCATCAAAACATGCTAAAGTGGAGTGTCTGGAACCCCCAGGACCTTCCCCAAGGTTCCCAGTAGGTCTCAGGCACTTGAAAATCGAATTTCGGGCTTCAAATGATGGTCTTCCATTCCTATACACCCAGCGTAAGGCTAGCGTAGACAGACTTTCGGGCCCCAGAAATGCATCAAAATGTGCCAGAACTAAGCGTCTGGACCCCCCAAGACCTTCCCCAAGGTCCGCAGCAGGTCTCAAGCACTTGAAAATCAAATTTTGGGCTCCGAATGATGGTCTTCCATTCCTATACGCCCGGCGTAAGGCCAGCGTAGACAGACTTTCAGGCCCCAGAAATGCATCAAAATGTGCTAGAACTGAATGTCTAGACCCCCCAGAACCTTCTCCAAGGTCCCCAGTAGGTCTCAGGCACTTGAAAATCAAATTTTGGGCTCCGAATGATGGTCTTCCATTCCTATACGCCCGGCATACATGCTGGGGTTTGGCCAGCGTAGACAGACTTTTGGGTCCCAGAAATGCATCAAAATGTGCCAGAATCGAGCGTCCAGAGCCCCCAGAACCTTCCCCAAGGTTTCCAGTAGGTCTCAGGCACTTGAAAATCGAATTTTGGGCTCCGAATGATGGTCTTCCATTCCTATACGCCCGGCGTATACGCTCGGCATAAGGCCAGCGTAGACAGACTTTCGGGTCCTAGAAATGCATTAAAATGTGCCAAAACTGAGCATCTAGACCCCCTAGGACCTTCCCCAAGGTCCACAACAGGTCTCAGGCACTTGAAAATCAAATTTTGGGCTCCGAATGATGGTCTTCCATTCCTATACGCCTGACGTACACGCTAGGGTGTGGCCAGCGTAGACAGACTTTCGGGTCCCATAAATGCATCAAAATGTGTCAGAATCGAGTGTCCAGACCCTCCAAGACCTTCCCCAAGCTTCCCAGTAGGTCTCAAGCACTTGAAAATCGAATTTTGGGCTCCGAATGATGGTCTTCCATTCCTATACGCCCGGCGTAAGGCCAGCGTAGACAGAATTTTGGACCCCAGAAATGCATCAAAACGTGCCAGAATTGAGCATCCAGACCCCCCAAAACCTTCCCCAAGGTTTCTAGTAGCTCTTGGGCACCCAAAAATCAATTTTTGACCTTAAAATGAAGCATTTTCATGTGTATACGTTGGGTACATTTTTGGCTTACGCTGGCATGCTATACGCTTACGCTGGCATCCTCTACGCTCAGCATCCACAGCGTATACGCCCAGCGTCCACCCAAGTTCACATGCCCAGCGTATACACCCAGCGTCCACCCCAGTTCACACGCCCAGCGTATACGCCCAGCGTACACCCAAGTTCACACGCCCAGCGTATACACCCACGTGTCTGCCAACCCGATTTTCCCGGTAACCCTACCCCTATAAATAGCTCAGTTTTCTGCGTTTTCGGGGTCGAAAAAAATTTAACAAAAAGTACACCCAAGAGCAATTACGCTGCAAACTAGAGCCGAGTCATCCCTACACATGCCGGGGCCTTTCATCTGCCTTGTGTCAAAGCCACAACTGCGTTTGGACCGGTGCAGTTTGTAATCAATTCTTAATACAAAACAGTTTACATTTTACCCTGATTTATTGCAGTTTTCTTCGTTTTTCAGTTTACATTTACAAGCTCATTTATATTATCGTGCTGGTTTACGGTTTACATTTAACGTGCATTGTTTACGTATAACTCAACGTGTTGCAACGACAAACGTTGGGGAAGTCCTTGTTTGATCCGCGCGCGGACCATTCAAGGCACTCTGCCTTCGTCCATCCCAGCTTGCCCTCAAGCGGAGGCAGGGTCAACTGTGCTTGTCCGTAGATCTTTCGGTGCTCGTAACGTTCCAGCCTTGCACCGACGATTTCGGTCGGTACAGTTTTTGGCGCTAGAAGGAGGGCCTAAATCTAAAACTTTGCCTGCAAATCTTTCAGCGTCTACGCTGCAAAACTGAAACCCCAGCGTCTACGCTGAAAATTGATCCTCAGCGTCTACGCTGCTACAGTGTTTTTACGCTAGCTACAGTGTCCGGCGTATATGCGTGCTACAGTGTTTTTACGCTAGCTACAGTGTCCGACGTATACGCCTGCTACAGTCTTTTTACGCTAGCTACAGTGTCCGGCGTATACGCTTGCTTCAGTGTTTTTACGCTAGCTACAGTGTCCGGCGTATACGCCTACTACAGTGTTTTTACGCTAGCTACAGTGTCCGACATATACGCTTGCTACAGTGTTTTTACGCTGGCTACAGTGTCCGGCGTATACGCTTGCTACAGTGTTTTTACGCTAGCTACAGTGTCCGGCGTATACGCTTGCTACTGTGTTTTTACGCTAGCTACAATGTCCAGCGTATACGCTTGCTACAGTGTTTTTACGCTGGCTACAGTGTCCGGCGTATACGCTTGCTACAGTGCTTTCATGCTAGCTACAGTGCCAGCGTATACGCTTGCTACAGTGCTTTTACGCTGGCTACAATGTCCGGCGTATACGCTTGCTACAGTGTTTTCACGCTAGCTACAGTGTCCGGCGTATACGCTTGCTACAGTGTTTTTACGCTTGCTACAGTGTCCGGGCATATACGCTACAGTGTTTACGCTACTACTGTACTGCTACAGTACCGCTACAGTGTTTTTTCAACAAAAACACCCAAAACGAGCTCGTTTTGAAGCTGAATTCGCTGCGATTCACACCAACATGGATCACCTTGTCTAAGGCATACAATACACACAACATAACGATTCCGAGATGACTTCTTCTTACCCAAAATCGCCATCCGCGTACGACTACGGTTCGTAATTTTATACTTAGTCAAATTTTCTCTCATTTACATTGTACACGCTAAACACTTAGAAAAATTTTCAGTGTTCACACACCAAACACTTTGCACACTTAGCCCGAAACACACTCGGCACTCGTTATACGTTGCCCCATCACACATCACCATGGAGTCATCCTCGACCTGTAACGCATGCGCCTTCATAGCCCCCACACAGGAACAGTATAACTACATCTGTGTGAAGATTCAAGCCAACCTTCCTCTTAACACCATAGAACAGGAGGCAAAACGAAACTTCGAGCACATATACATGGGAGGTCACGAATTCGTCCCCTCTGTATATGACATCATCCCCCTTTCTGAACCTCAGCATAAACTCATCTCCCAGCTCCTTCTGGCAAGGAGCCAAAACTCACGGCGACCCAATGAGGAGCCCCAAAACCAACATGAAGTAGATGACTTCGAGGCACAATCTGAACCTGAGGATTCATACCACACCCTCAGTCCCCATGCCTACGTGAACCCATCACTCCATCCTCGCATGGGACAGACGATCACTCACCAAGTGTCAATGAGCACACAAGCACCGGTACCCCAACAGAGATTACCCACCCCCATCTCCACCCAGTACATACCACACGTGCAAACGCATGGGGCCACTTTCACTACATCGACCCCACACATCCAGGGTGTCACTTCACAGTTTGTGGCTAGGCAAGGGGCCATACCCCTTGTTCAACAACCCACTCACTTCAACGTGCCACACCCCACAACCGCAACTCTGAACATCGCTCCACAGCAACAAATGATGACCCAACAACCTCCCCAACCAGCTAATCTGCCTACTGCTCAAGAGTGGGCAGAAATAAAACAGATGATGCAAGCATTAGCGGATGAGATAAAGCAACTCAAAGCTGACAACACTGAACAAGTTAAAGTACTGGATTTCTATCGCGATGATCCACTTAGCTCTTCAGTGCCACCATTAGCTTTACCCAAGGGAATCACATTGCCCCAATTAACCAAATACAATGGGGAGGGAGATCCAAATGCTCACTTAGTTACATTTTGATCAGAAACTCTATTGCTTCAAGCTTGGCCCCATGCAATCTTGGGAGTGTTCGCTATGTCCTTAATGGGTGTAGCCTTGGACTGGTACCGAGCCTTGCCTCGTAACTCCATATCCTCTCTGGAGGATCTGTTACATCAGTTCGTTACACGGTTTAAGTACAACCTCAAGCCTGAAGCCACACTAGATAGTCTGATACAGGTGAAACAAGCACCATTTGAGCCTATGCAAAAGTTCATCCAACGATGGAATGCAACCCTTAACGAACTTCATGAGCCCATCCCTAAAAAGTATTTGCTTACGATTCTGAAGGGAGCCGTGAATGACTTCATTAAGTCAAAACTATACTACCTAAGCGCTCAAACGTTGAGCCAAGCATTCCCACAGATCAAGAACATTGAACAAGCTGCACAAGCCAGCAATGACCCCGCCTATGTGACTTACAAGAACCAACACGTTGCCAAACAAAAGGCAATAACGGAAATTGTGGCTGCAAGCACAAAAACAACTTACACTAGTACCAACCTGCTTGCAACAACAGGGGCCACCCCAAGGCCCAACTTTTAGCGCAAAGATCTCTCTAAGTACACACCTCTACGTGCACGACCTTCTGAACTCCTAGAGCAACTCCTTAGAACTGGGCAAATCCAATACAAACACGTAGCAGAGAATGCTCGCCGCCGACATGATAGGTACTGCAAGTTACTAAGGAACCCCACCTTAGTAGCACCAAATGAGCCCCC
The DNA here is from genome assembly GCA_015680685.1 of Gnetum montanum. Classification (NCBI taxonomy): domain Eukaryota; kingdom Viridiplantae; phylum Streptophyta; class Gnetopsida; order Gnetales; family Gnetaceae; genus Gnetum; species Gnetum montanum. The sequence goes on along the minus strand of MNCI01032156.1, from coordinate 7,428 downwards.
AGTTCCATGACACTTCAAGCTAGACCAATTCTGTCATTACCACCAGATGTTCGGTCACAATACCGATACCTGCCGTGCGTTAAAGGATGATCTACAAGCAATGATAGAACGGGGCCAACTAAACACCAACACCCTAAATCAACCGAGCACAGACGATGCCCCCTATGTCATAAACTCCATTGACATAGATAGTAAGCCTAAACCTATGGGGCAACCTTTTGTGATTCATGTGCCTCCTAGCAAGGCAACAATCCCCTCCACCTCCATGAGCAAGGGGCCTCCCATCGTCATCAAGGTGTCACCTAGAGCACCGACAATACCTTTTGTGGTCAAGGTACCACCACCTCACACGTCCGCTAAGACGTTAAACTGGCAAGATTCAACGCAATCCCGAATACCAAAGACACCCTTTGTGGTCAAAGTACCACCATAGACGTCCGCTAAGACGTTAAACTAGCATGTTGCACCAACGACAACAGCAAAGAAACCCTTCGTTATCAAGGTGCCACAACAAGCTAGTCAAACAACAACGACACCTCCCAAACTACCATTTGTCANTCAAACTCCCCTCCCTTAAGAGTCAACCCTACCAACAACATGGATAAGCCTACCAAATGGCAGCAGAAGAGGACAAACGAACAACGAATAATACCCACAGCTGAAACAAAGGACACACCTAGTATACAACAACTAAACACTAGGGGCCCTACTCCTAATCCCAAACAAACCAGGCCTAAGTCCTCAACCCACATAGAGGCAACCAACACAACGGCAGACAACACAGCCTTTGTGGCTACACTAGCCTAGGTGAAACAAACGCTCAAACAAAAGAACACAACCATGAGCTTGTATGACTTGGTCATGACATCATCCGCTCATTGAGAAGCCTTAGCACAAACACTAGCGTCCATTCCTGTTATAGAGAACATCCCTGATAACATGGAATCCATCCGTACAACGATTTCACAACACACACCACAAGAATTGGGGTCCAACACCTTCACCTTCTATGACGATGCAGTTAAATTCAACCCCAAACGAGGGGAAGTCACAACAGCTCCATTATCAATTAGTATACGTGTTAGGCAATGTACCATTCGCAGAGTGCACGTTGATGATGGTGCAACAACAAACGTAGTTCTATACTCCATCATCGACAAACTAGGCATGGCAGATGACATCATGCCAAGAAAAACCATGTGTTTAAAATCTTTCAATGGATCATGTGTCATGGTTAAGGGAACAATCAACTTAGCCTTTGTGGCGGGTGAACAATTCCCCACTAGCACAGAATTCACTGTCATAGAAGAGATGCCTAGTTTCAACATGATTCTTGGTAGACCTTGGCTAGCACAACAACGAGCCGTTTCCTCACTGATACATCAAGAAATCCACCTTCCATACGAAGGTGGACAAGTCATTATACATGGTGACAACACTCCTTTTCAAGCTGACCACAACATGGACATGTCACAAGTCTTGGAAGAGGAGCCTCTTGAAGCAACACCCACAAGAACAAACACAACACCTAGAGCTAAAATGCCCGAACAAGGGGTAAAAACTGAAAGCCTCCCAGAGAAAACTAGCGCGCCTCCTAGACCATGTCTGATTAACAAACAACCACATAATCAAGACTCCCTTGCGGCCAAAGGCACGCCTAATCCCCGCTCACTCTTCACCTTTGTTCGTTGTGCATACGTCACCTTAGTTTGCATTGCACTAGCTTGCACGCTTGCATGTGGCCCGAAAAGGCCTTAAACTACCACCTTTTCACTTTATTTTCTATTCACTTGTGCATTTCAATTCATGTTTTCTGCAGTGGCTATTTAACATTGTTTTCTCTAGTTGCTTTTGTTTACAGGGTCATATGGACATACATGCCTACATCCACACAGTCCTGGATTATGACTTAAAACTAATACCACAGAACAGTCCTGGATTATGACTTAAAACTAATACCACAGAACAGTCCTGGATTATGACTTAAAACTAATACCACAGAACAGTCCTGGCATCATGACTTAAAACTGATACCACAGAATGTCCTGGCATCATGACGGTAAACCGACACCACAGAGCTCTGTCCGACATGACACTAAACTGTCACACTCGTTCACCAAAGTCCACTAAGACTATAAACTAGCTTGCCTCTTCATAGTCCGCCAAGACTATAAAATAGCAATGTACCGTCCGCTACGACGATAAACTGGCAACATCCAACGGGTTATGATGTAAAACTAACCCACATCAGTCCGCCAAGACTATAAACTGGCCACATCATTTCTGGAACATTCATCTGCTGCTGTAATTCATGACATTTCTTCTTCAATGCCTGCTGCATCATTCATCACACTGGCTTTGACAACACTATTGCTGCTCATTCTGTTTACCTCAAGTTTCACATGGCGTCTCCATTTGCATCAATCACATTCGTGCCTGAAGTGTTCGCTAACTCATTCACTTGTGATTTTCTTGTCTTCTTGGAGTTGTGTTTGTAGGATGACACCCAGTGGTGCTCGTACACAGATACACTTCATCACGGTGACAAGGGGCCACATTGTTTCTGACGCACACAACCAGGTTAATCAATCTGGTCAAAAGTACATTCCCAGTTCCCAATACATTCGCCATCTCCCCAACACTCTTACTCCCTTTCCTACTCAATTACAATTCTCAAATACATCCAGTACACCCCAAAGTATGAGCACACTGTTACACGCTGCCACACTCTCAAGCAATTGCAACACACAATATGGCACATGAGCATGAGTGCAAAATTGAAAGAAAGATCTTTCCAAAAAAAAAACAACAAAAAAAGAGAAAAAAAAATAAGAAAAAAAACAAAAAAAAAAGAAAGAAAAAGAAAAGAGCAAAGAGAAAAATGAACCACAAGACCCTTGGCACGTCCCATAAGCCTCAGGCGGGAAGGCAGTTGTCTTGGAAATAAACACTCATGTCTCAAAGCTCAAGTAACATCTCATTGCGTAGCTTTGGCTCTCCACCAACAGGTTTTCTTTAACACCAAATAAAGGGCCTGTTCCTCCAGATAACGCAACCCACCATCACATGTCGAACAAGTCCTCTTAAACACTAAACAAGAGTCTTGTTCCGCCAAATGACGCACATCTCATGTCTTGATGCCGAGTCTGCTATTGACAAGGATCAGCATGACCTGTATACACACTAGAGCATTCCCTTTTACCATGCATAATCCCTTGATCAGTTCCCAATCCCTGTAATTTCCATCTCCCAATCCAGTTACAAGCTTCATNCTTTGTTTTCACTAAGTATGCATCATGTACGCTGGCCTACACATGCCCAGCGTAAGGCCTAGCGTACAACAACTTTCGGGGCTCAAAAACTCATCAAAACATGCTAAAGTGGAGCGTCTGGACCCCCCAGGACCTTCTCCAAGGTTCCCAGCAGGTCTCAGGCACTTGAAAATCAAATTTCGGGCTTCAAATGATGGTCTTCCATTCCTATACGCTCGGCGTAAGGCCAGCGTAGACAGACTTTTGGGCCACAGAAATGCATCAAAATGTGCCAGAACTAAGCATATGGACCCCCTAGGACCTTCCCCAAGGTCTCCAGCAGGTCTCAGGCACTTGAAAATCAAATTTTGGGCTCCGAATGATGGTCTTCCATTCCTACACGCCCGGCGTACACGCCCGGCGTGCAGCCAGCGTAGACAGACTTTCGGGCCCCGAAAATGCATCAAAACGTGCCAGAACTGAGCGTCTGGACCCCCCAGGACCTTCCCCAAGGTTCCCAGCAGGTCTCAGGCACTTGAAAATCAAATTTTGGGCTCCGAATGATGGTCTTCCATTCCTATACGCCCGGCGTACACGCTGGGGTTTCGCCAGCGTAGACAAACTTTCGGGTCCCAGAAATGCATCAAAATGTGCTAGAATCAAGAGTCCAGACCCCCCAGGACCTTCCTCAAGGTTTCCAATAGGTCTCAGGCACTTGAAAATCGAATTTTGGGCTCCGAATGATGGTCTTCCATTCCTATACGCCCGGCGTAAGGCCAGCATAGATAGACTTTTGGGCCCCAGAAATGCATCAAAATGTGCCAGAACTGAGTGTCTGGACCCCCCAGGACCTTCCCCAAGGTCCCCAACAGGTCTCAGGCACTTGAAAATCAAATTTTTGGCTTCGAATGATGGTCTTCCATTCCTATACGCCGGGCGTACACGCCGGGGTTTGGCCAACGTAGACAGACTTTTGGGTTCCAGAAATGCATCAAAATGTGCTAGAATCGAGCGTCCAGACCCCCCAGGACCTTCCCCAAGGTTCCCAATAGGTCTCAGGCACTTGAAAATTGAGTTTTGGGCTCCGAATGATGGTCTTCCATTCCTATACGCCCGGCGTAAGGCCAGCGTAGACAGACTTTCGGACCCCAGAAATGCATCAAAATGTGCCAGAATCGAGCATCCAGACCCCCCAAAACCTTCCCCAAGGTTTTTAGTAGCTCTTGGATACCCAAAAATCAATTTTTGACCTTAAAATGAAGCATTTTCATGTGTATACGCTGGGTACATTTTTGGCTTACGCTGGCATGCTATACGCTTACGCTGGCATCCTCTACGCTCAGCATCCACAGCGTATACGCCCAGCATCCACCCAAGTTCACACGCCCAGCGTCCATCCCAGTTCACACGCCCAGCTTCCACCCAAGTTCATACGCCCAGCGTATACGCCCACGTGTCTCCCAACCCGATTTTCCCGGTAACCCTACCCCTATAAATAGCTCAGTTTTCTGCGTTTTCGGGGTCGAAAAAAATTTAACAGAAAGTAGACCCAAGAGCAATTACGCTGCAAACTAGAGCCGAGTCATCCCTACACACGCCGGGGCCTTTCGTCTGCCTTGTGTCAAAGCCACAACTGCGTTTGGACCGGTGCACTTTGTAATCAATTCTTAATACAAAACAGTTTACATTTTACCCTGATTTATTGTAGTTTTCTTCGTTTTTCAGTTTACGTTTACAAGCTCATTTACATTATCGTGCTGGTTTACGGTTTACATTTAACATGCATTGTTTACGTATAACCCAACGTGTTGCAACGACAAACGTTGGGGAAGTCCTTGTTTGATCCGCGCGCGGACCATTCAAGGCACTCTGCCTTCGTCCATCCTAGCTTGCCCTCAAGCGGAGGCAGGATCAACTGTGCTTGTCCGTAGATCTTTCGGTGCTCGTAACGTTCCAGCCTTGCACCGACGATTTCAGTCGGTACATAACCTAATTGTCTGATCTTAGTGCCCATGGCTTTGGATCATATATGTTTCCCACATACACCCTTTTGAACTTACTCTAGGACTTTGTGAACTCTAGTTTTACCCAAGCACACTAACAATATAACATTATAGGACCATCAATAAATTTTGTTATCACCGATAGTGACATACTATTTTGATCAGTTATGTATAGCATCCTTTTGAGTAGTAGTCAAGCCTTTTGAAGATTCACTATGCGTATGGTAAAACTTGATATTATCATATGACTCCCTTGTAGGAGCACTATGAACAATGACCATAAAGGTATCCTCAATGGTCTACGTGATGAGAATAGCATAGTCCACAGTTAATGTGGACAACTTGTTAAACACATCTAGTATCACACTAAGGGCTAGCATTGCAATGGCATTGTCTATAGTGTTCTTATTTTAAGGTATGTGTTGGATATCAATGTCTATAATTTTTTGCATCAATTGCTTCATCAAGTCATAGTAAGATTGCAAATTCTTAGCTTTACATGCATAAACCAGAGTTACCTCATTAGGCACAAGTTATGAATTATCCTAGATCATTACATGCTTGATTCCTAAATCATTAGCTACCATCATCCCCCTAATCAAACCTTCATACTCTACTATGTTTTTAGTGCATGGAAACTCAAAACAATAGGCAAAGAATTGGATTTAAAAAGAAGGAAAGGTTATAATGGTAGCATCACTAGCCCCATGGGTAGTTGAAGCTCTACCAAAGTGGATGACCACCTCATAATCTTTAGGCACATGGCTAATAGTGTTGACATGTTGATCTAGAAACTTAGGGTTTATGGTTTCATGGTCATCAACTGGATGAAATTGTAAGTTGTACAACTATAGATTGACCTTTTGTCAAGGACTAGAAAATTTAATGAATGTTAAAATCCATTGTTATGGCTTTCCATTAGGCTATATGACTACTTTAATAAATGTTGATCATTATGGCTCTAAGCATGTTGTCTTTGCAAATGACGTTAACCTCACTCCTAAATATGTAGTGTCTCCAATTCTTCAACAAAAAGGCTAATTCTAGACAATACTTTTCTACTTCAGTATATCAGGTCTCATGGGTAACTAATGCATGGCTAAGGTAGTATATTGGCATCTCCACTCCATCATATTGCTTTTGATAGAATAGAGAGGCAATGTACATGTTAGAGATAGCAAGGTATATGTAAAATGATTTGCCCTCTTATGGAGGATAGACTATTGCTAGTTGCACCAATTCTTACTTAAGGTTTTCAAAGGCTTCTTGGCATTGAGCCATTCACTCATACTGAAATCCTTTCTTAAGAAAATATTGCATGGGTTGTAAATTATCCATAAGCCTAGTGATGAACCTGTGAATAAATTGCAATCTACCTTGCAATCTTCGAAGCTCCTTAAGGTTAGTAGGTGTTGCCAAGTTGGATATGGCATTAACCTTATTAGGATCAACACGNGTTGATGTTCTAGGTTGATCCTAATTTGGTTATATCTTGAGAACCCATCCATAAAGGATAAAAAGACATGTCTAGCCATAGTATTGATAAGTTGATCAATACTAGGCAAAGGAAAGTCATCCTTAATCATTATCATATTTAGGTCTTAGAAATCTATGAAAATGTGAATACTTTCAATTTTCTTAGGGACTATCACTATGTTGGACACCCATTTTGCATAATCAATAGCTCTAATGAAACCAGCTTGGTAGAGCTTTATGATTTCACCATGAACTACTAGGGCTAAATTAGGTTTAATCTTATGCACTTTCTACTTAACTGGTCTAATGCTAGGGTCAATTATGATGTTGTGTTGGACTAAATGTGGATCTAGATTTGGAATATCTTCATATGACTAAGAAAAGACCTTAATGTTATCTTGTAGGACCATGGTGATGTCTTGAGCTTGTTGAGGTTCTAGTGAGGAACTTAATTTCAAGGTTTTCTCCTTACCACTATATGTTGTGATAGGAACCTCAACTAGAGAATCTTCAATAATGTTCCTAGCCTCTAGATCAAGGGTTTTAAGTAAGGTTCTTAGACCAATCTAGATGTTTTTTTATTGAGGCTATGTGGTTGATAAGACTCTTAGGATCGATACATCATTCAACATCACCATAAGGTCCACTCAGGCTCAAAGGTAAACTAATTTGCTTATAGGTGTCCATACTATAATCTT
>MNCI01032151.1:0-10135 GCA_015680685.1 Gnetum montanum | reverse complement strand
GAGTAACTCTAATAAATAAAATTTCACTAGTCCCGCTAGCATTGCTGGTATGTCACTTCCAATGGTACCCATGACTAGGCAAAAAAAATTTGATCATTGCCTAAAAAGGGAAAGAGGGGGATGTCACTAATGTCTACTCTGCATTACCACATACTTCTGTCATGTCACTTGCTAGAGTGGGAGCAAATCCATGCACCATCTAATTTCATGCTACATTACTGGGATAGAAAAGAAAACCTTACTATTGGGAGACATCACTTGTTGCAGTTTCTGAATGTCATGACATGTTGGAGAAAATAGAGGAGACTGCTCGTGTAGTCTATCATTGGGGTAGAAAAACAAATAGAGAAGCTACTGGAGAGAGAGAACTTAACCTTGTGCTCCATGCAAATCCTATGCATGTTGTCTCTATAGTCGTTACATTAGGAAGATGAGGTTGTTAGGTCCTACCACATGGATAGGAAAGAGAGAGAATTTCACCTGCCAGCATCACTGAGAGGGGAGGCTATCGGGTCCCATTGTCACCATTGTTGTGGAGAGAGAGGAGAGGCTAGACCTCAACACCACCACTTTCTGTAGTCACATGTCCTTCACTATAGTCCAAAGCCACTACTACCCATGTAGTGACAAACACATCTACTATTGGTGATACACAGCCATCTATGTGGCATGTTTGTCACTACTGATCACTGGTTGTGGCCTCTCATGTATCGTCTATAGCACAAATGCAACATTCAAGACTAAAGCCATGTAATTCCTACACACACATGTTCCTGCACCATTTAGGATTGAAGCTATGTGGTTCCTACACACGCATGTTCCCATGCTCCCCAGGGAAACCACCTTTTGCTAGTTTTGAAGTAGAAAGTGCTGTCACAATGGAAAAGGATATCATCGTCCATTGGTTTTTTGGCTAGCACCAAGATCTAATGGATTTTAGAGCCTTGAAGACCCCCAGGATCTGATGATTATTTTCTTTGTAGCTAGTCGTAGATAGTTTTATAGCTGCCCACCACTGTTGAAGTTACTGGCACTGCCGAAACACCTACCACTTTCTATCGTAACTTCCCCCACATTTCCAAATGTTGAGCAATTACAACCACATCTTACATCAGTTGCTGCTATCTGCTAGTAATTTCTACCACATCCGCCACCTCCTTCTCCTTCAACTCATTCTTCTCCTCAAATGGAATCATCATTTCAAGCTTAATCTTTAAACATAATCAAGTTCTGTCCTTCGTTGTTGCATTTTTGCTATCGGCATGTTCATTGTTCCACTGATTTTGTTGGTTATTCTTTTTTGTTAGTTACAACATCATGGTTGTTGGTTATGCAGTAGCAAAAGTACAACCACTCAAATATCTTTTAATTTCTATTACAAGAGGATCTAGATTCCTACATCCATTGTAAACCCTTGATACAATCTCAGAATAGGAAACTTCTTAAAAGGACAAGTCTTGTCGAACATTCCTAGGTTTACTGTTCATCCATGGGCCAGAAATTACAGCAAAATTATAAATGTCATTGTAGTATCTAACATCAATTTAGAGCTCAGAAGAATTCAATAAAATACATGTGCAACACATTGTGCCAATCCGAAGTATGATGTATTGTGGCCACAATGCACATTATGTAGAATTGTAGAAACCCTTTAATCATTTTGTAATTTAATCACATTTAGAGATAAAAGAGCATGGCTCCCAAATTGATCCAAGACAGACCAAACCATGTAGGTTCCATTGGAATTACTTGTTTTGTCATTAATAATAAGGCTTATAAGATCCTCATTGTAAATTGTAAAACTTCTAATCTCTACTTTAATATGGTCAAAACCATCTTGGTAATATGCCTCATCATCTAGGCATTCATTGGCCTTTTTACTTTGAAACTGATCATCAGCCAAAGAAAAAAAATACCATCATTGTAACTATGAATCATAGGGCAAACACCCTTTAATTGTAATGTCCTAAAGATTGGCAAGATGTGAAAACCCACCAATGCTCTTTCAAGTGTTCCTAGATCCGACAATCTTTGCATGTGGATGACCTACATCATCTAGCAAGTATTTATTTTTAAATATTTTAAACTATAAATATTCCCTAGCCAAGAGGGAAATTCTTTGAAAAGAATAAAATCCTCAATCTCTACATCTCTTAGATTTTGTAAGTTGCCAATGGTGTCTAGTTAACCCTCCTTCACTTCTTTAATTTTTTGAATAAAACTATGATCAAAATGTTCCTTAGCAATGACCATCACTACTTCATTAAATGGTGTAAATGTGCCAATAATGAATTTTCTGGTATGCTTGTAAAATATTACAGGTAAATAAAAAATATTTGTTGAATTCCTATGAATTAGATCTATGCATTTTGACTACTATGCAACTATAATGGTCGACATGTTCATTGATCATGGCCTTGTGCCTAGCATAGGCAATGTTGGCATCAACAAACATTAGTATGGTCTTTCATGCCTCTATAGTGGTGGCAATGTGGTGATGACTAGAAGATGCATTGTGAAGGTTTAAGATTACAACTTTGAAATTTTTAAAGGGCAACAAATGGCCAAGGAGAAAATTAGACACCAAGTAACCTGAAAAGGATGTTTGTAATGCATGGTTCTAATACTAATCACTTATAATTACAAATTAAGAAGAGTTTTTTTGTGCCTAAAGATGCCACATCAATAAAAAGGAATTCTTACCACAACCAAGGGCTTTTAAGAATAAAAATTAATTTTTTTAGAAAATATTGTATTGACTCAATTTACGTCAGCAAAAATTATAATTCCACCAATTATAGTTTATAGTTTAACCAATGATGTATAGCAATATTAAAAAACTATGGCTGTAACAGAAAAACTAGAGCCAGCCCTTGACCTTACTGTCATAAACAGAGAGAAGGATAGTTTTGAAAAGCAAATTATTTATTTTTGTAAAAAAGGAAAATTGATTTGATATATAGACATTCTTGTAGGATACCTCCCAAAAGGTAGTGGAACCATGCCAAGATATTTTTAGGCTATATGGTCATCTATCCTGGGGCTTACTATGATACTTACCTGAAGCGTAGAGAAAAGTTGGTCTTGGTGATCCATAGGTATCTAGATAACTCTTATGTTTAGAATATAACTATCATATCTACCTTGCCCTGCTGTATAGATAAAGGTTCTCCTACTAACCCAAAGTTTCCATATCTTAAACAATAATTTTGATAGAACCAAATAAGTATTTAGGCTTCGCCCATGTGGTGAAGAACATGCTCCTACACCTCTGCTAACAAAGAAAATTCTATTTAGCATTCAAAGGGCAAACATCCCATTATCCTGTTTACTGCAAAAAGCTAGTGCACAGTAATAAACTAATCTATGTGAAAGACACTTTCCAAATTTGGATCCAGCATTACTTCTCAAAATTAGATCCCATAATCTTACACCTTAAACAAGTTTATTCAAAATTAGATCCCATAATCTTACACCTTAAATAAGTTTATTGACAACAAGTTTATTGACACCATGTATCTCATACTAAATGGTTAAACATGACAATATCCAAACTCGTCCTCCAATGGTTACAAGTACCCTCCTTTTCTTTGGATGGACATTGTATAAAGTAGGTTAATTATTTAATTTACATCATAGTTCAAAAGGTCTTCCATGCTATATTTTCAAAGTTCCTAATTGCTACTAAAGGTAAGTTATTTCTTGTCATCTTGAACAACACACAGAGTGGTGTCGGTTGCCACTAGCTCTAGCTTTTTTAGTAGATCTTAGTTCAGGGCTTGACCAGCCACACCCATACTACTTCTTGCCCTTGGCATTGAGATATTTTAAAGATGATTGATAGTAGATGAAGCTCTATTTCTTTGCTTCCTTCTTGTAGTAGTAGCCCCATGTGCATGTGCCCTGGGACTTGCTGGTCAAGTTACAAACATCTTGAATTATTGACTATGTTTCAAAGGATTCAAAATTGCAAGAATCGTTATTCTATCAGAATTATCAGAGTTCATGCAAAATGTTTTAAGAGTAAAATGGAAACAAAAATTTAAGATTTTATTATGTTGGTGAAAAAAAAAATAAAAAAGCTCTATTACATAGAGAGTATATGATGGGAAGGCATAAATTGAGGGACAAAGGAGATGATAATCCAAAATAAAAGAGAGAAGATTACATGAAGCTAATTCTTTGTTTTTATTGCTTAAGTGCCACACATTATTCTATATTAAACTATCTTTTATATAGGCTTTACAATGCAATTGAATTACAGAAAATCTTGGCACTATCTTATCCATGATCTCAGAATAGAAAAACAAAGAAACAAAAAATCAAGAAAACTAAAAAACTACAAATGACCAAGTCAAGAAGCTATTAATACTACTGTTAAGTTTGAATCATTCTCCAACACTCCCCCTTGGTTCAAAACTACATACACGAAGTTTAAGCATGAAATAAATTTGTTTGGCTTGAGGAAGGGACTTCATGAGAGTATCAACCACCTACTCATTCGTATTGCAATACTTCAAGATAATCGATTCATTTGACATAAGATCTCAAATAAAATGAACTCAAATTTCAATATTCCTAGTTCTTCCATGGTAGGCTATATTTCTTGACATTGCAATTGTAGCTTTGTTGCTGCGATAAATTTCAGTTACTTCCTCTTGCTCTTAATTGAGATTTATAAGAATTTTCCTTAACTAGATTGCTTGACATGCTAATGAGGTTGCAGCTACATATTCAACTTCAGATGAAGATAGGGTATTTGTGGCTTACTTATTTGAACTCCAACATATGGCAAGTGAACCAAGATTAAAAATATAACCCAAAGTGCTCCTTCTATCTTCCAAACTTCCAACCCAATCATTGTCAGTGTATCCAGATAGTTTGAACTTTGAAACGTGACCATACCATAGTCCAAAATCAATTATTCCTACAATATATTGTAACACTTTCTTTGCTGCTCCAAGCTGATGCTTTGTAGGAGATTTCATGAATCTTGAAATAACTCCAAATAAGAAAGTTATGTTAGGTCTCGTATGAGTCAAATAGATTAAGCCTCCTACTAAGTTTCTGAAATTCCTTACATTTGCTTGTTCAGTACCATCATTAACCTACAACTTCTTATTCAAGTTCATAGGTGTTACTATAATTTTGCAATTCAACATGTTAAATCATTTAAGCAAATTAGTATCATATTTTCTTTGTGACAGAAAGATTCCATTATTAACTTGCTTCACTTCAAGATCAAGAAAGGAGTGTAGCACACCTAAATCTGACATTTCAAACTTTTTATTCATGCAAATTTTGAATTCTTTAATGAGTGAAGAAGAAGAACCCATGTATATCATATCATCCAGATAGAGGCTAATAATCATAAGATCATTTTTACCTTGGTTCTTGAAATAAATATTGGAATAGAAAAATAGAGAAACAAAAAATCAAGGAACTAACATACTGCAAATGACCAAGTCAAGAAGCTATTAATACAACTGTCTAGTTTGAATCATTCTCCAATAGTATATTCATTACAAAAATAAATAAATAAATCATAGGGGCCATTAGATTCTTCAAAAGGTCCATTAGAGTTCATGTTGTTGTTCTGCAACAGCCTATATCGTATAAGGCTTCATCAATGATGAATTGTCTTAATGCCCTTGTTCCAAGTCTTGATGAGTTGATGTCTTTCTTTNCATTATTTCGAGAGTTCATGTAGTTGACACTACAATGGCCTATATAGTATAGGAATAAATCAGTGATGAATTGTCTTAATGCCCTTGTTCCAAGTCTTGATGAGTTGATGTCTTTCTTCCATTAACATGGTAAAAGAAGAATCGAGGATGATTCACATTTATAAAATAAAATTAAAAAGTGATGATTGAAACTGAAGTTTTATTACATCTAAGACACTCTAGATAGCCAATGGATTACTTTCGAGTTTTCTTTCCTTTTTTTTATTAATGATATGGCTTTTTTTACAAAATTATCTTTAAGATTAAATTACATCTTTTAAATCCTCTATAACTACTACAATCATTTTGGTATGAAAGTCAATATTGATAAAGACTAAAATTTTAATTTATGGTGCTAGCAATAGAGATTCATCATGAGTCCCTTGTACTTTGGGACTTAATATATAAAAATGTGTATCAAAAATGCAAATAAGATGTGTGCATGTCTAAAAATATATATATTATTATATTTATGCAATATTTTGTAAGGAAAAACTTTATTAGAAGTAAAAATAAAATTTTCTTAATAAAATAAAAAGTCTTGGTAAAAATAGAAGTACATTTATTTCCATTCTCCAAAAGGATGTGTGTTATTAGGTACTTAAAATATCTATTTTCACCTAATTTTGAAATCCTGGAGCTGTTGCTGATGACATGAGAAGGCGAAATTCCGAGCACAGTGCCACTGCAAAGTAATTCTGCCATAGCGCCACTGTCAGCGCTACAATCCACCTCCAGCTTGTGGGTTGTGGGATCCTTTATCTGGAGCCTACCTCCAAGTGGATAGTAGTACAGAAGCAACTTGGCCAGAGCTTGCTTAACAATTGCAGCTACATTGGGGAACTTCTTGTAGATAAGTAAAAGCACTGGATGGAATCTGTAGCGCATCTAATTATCCAAGATTTTCAAGTTCATAACTTGCTGCAGAGTTTCCTCTACTAGATACACAGTTTCTGCCTATAATTTTGCAATCTCGAGATGTTTTTGGGCCACAGTTAGGGTCTCCAGGGAAGAACTCATTGCGATGATGAGATTCGGCTGGGATAGGTTGAAATATTTCTTTATTTTGGACATGCTACTGATATCATCTGGATGGTAGTATTGGTAGCATAACCATGCACTTCAGGTTGCAGCTGCATTGCCCTTCATGATATAAAGTTACAATAACTTTTTCTGGCTAAACTCGAGGATTTGCGTTTTGTACATGTTTCCGCTTTAACAATCACTGCAACAAAGCCCCACCCAAATAGATGACTCTCTGTGTGGACCATTAGATGTAATAATGAAATGTCCCAACCCAGCCCTCATAACCATACTTGATGAATGGCATGGCATATCCACACGACAGAGCACCCACCTGCATGCCTTAACTTTTTTCACATATTTTAGTTATATCAAATTTACATTCATCCAAGTAGAGAAGTAGAAACAAAGACTTGTTATAGAAAACTTTTACTGTGTTCTTGAATGTTGTGTGTGGTCAAGGAAGCTACCATAATATGGAAAATCATTCAGAGCAAACTTCTATGATATTGAAAACCATACAGAATATCTTTGTTCAGTATCTACTTGCAAATCGGAACATTACAAAAAAGACAAAAAAGTTTGAAATGACTTGATATGGATAACAAAAAGACATGGAATGAAAAAGTTCAAAAGAATTGGATAAACATGGAGAGTAAAAGATAGGAAAAGATATATGGTATGAAAAAATTGAAATGAATTGTATAAGGATGGATAGTAAATGATTCAAAAAGGATATTGTATGAAAGAGTTGAAAGGACTTGGATAAGGGAGGATAGTAAAAGACCTAAAAAGACATGGTTGGAAAAAGTTGCAAGGACTTTGATAGAGATAAATAGAAAAAATACAAAATAATTATGCAGGCACATCCATAGGTATCTATAATTCATCCTTATGTTGTCCATATATCTTAATAGAGAATGCCACATTGGCAACGTGCATTGTAGTTGAAGCGGTAAAGCAAATACACTGTTTCAAAAATATCTAGTAGTAAGTGAAATTTTAACCATTTTTAAAATTTTCACATTCCCTTTAAATTGAAATATTTATAGATAAGCAAACTAACTTAAAGATCTCACATGAAATGAACGCAAAATTAGTGGAAGTCAGTAGTGTCACAAAACTTATAAAGATATTAAAAACAATTCAAGAGGATAAGTCATGTTGAGTAGTAATTTAAGGCCCTCTCACTTAGCTTAATATTTCTTTACTTAAAATTTAATTTCATTTCTCATTTAATTTATGTGTAATTAGTTAATTATCTATGTTTATATGCATGCTAAACACATAACATGAGTATGACCAATTTCAAACATAAATATGTTAACATTTGGTAATCCAAGTAGNTTAGGAATGATAATTCATCACTTAGGCTAAAATAGATTTAGTTCTTGCATTTAGATTAGATAAACTAGATTTTTAATATTTTACTATGACTTAACCAATATCAACATCGAACACCTCAATTGTACTTAATTATATGTACTAAGGACCTTACAAGTATAACTGGGAAGATAGTGACCTATGATTAATAATTAACCATCTAAATACCAAGCTAATGTAGTCCATAGATTACAAGCAAGTTACGTGTGTATGCTTGTGATTTATATAGTTGGGTGTTGAGACTACTCTATTACTCATCATTGGCACTAGTGCTAGGGACCAATTCTATTGATTTAGATAGTTATTACCATTCATGATTGCAATTACGAGATTAATGATTTATAACTTGAGAAATAATAATATTTTATTTCATACATACATAATAATTGAAAAATTAATTCTTTTCATAGAGTCAATTTCTCACTTGTTCATGATTCTACAAGGAAACATGATAGAATAGCTACAAACAAAGATGTAGTACCCTATTAAGTTAAGGTTGGCTACCATTATCTACATCCTTATTATTTGGATTTAACTTTTTACTTTACCAAGATGATCAAATGAGATGGGGGGACCTTGAAGGCAACATAGTGTTACTTCTTAATCATTCAATCCAATCAATGCTTATGGAAACATTAATAAATATTGAATTGGAGGCAGCCACTAGTGAGTACAAGAGCTTTAATGAGATTTCAAGGTCCTACTAGTCTACTAAGGCCCAATGCCAAGGGAATTATTTCATAGAAGCCTGATAGGAAGTTGTTCAAAGGAAAGGAGACTAGTATTGTTCTTATGTCACAATTAGAAGAGAAGGAAACAAACCATCACTTAATGTAGATGATATAACAAATCCATGGCTATGCTTAACCTTGGCTAGCAACAAAGGAAGAGGGAGAACCAAATTGAATTCTAGGAGGACCTCAAGACCTAGGTCTTCTAGTAGGCCATCTAAGAATGAACTAAGAGGTCATGGAATGAGGGCAAGTTGGCATATTCTTTAAGCTATCAATCATCATCATAAACTTATCATGAGAATGAGTGTAGATATGACAAAAGGGAAAATGATAAATTATCCAATGAAGGCAAATAAAAGGAATAATAAGTGAGATAGAGAAAAATATGGTAGAAGGTATAGAGAATGAGAGTAATCCAAAGAGCATTAAAATGAAAGAAGACATAACATGTAGAATAGAAGAGGACATGATCAAGATAGGGGCCATGATGATCAAGATGATTATAATGAATCCCTTCTTACTACAAGGACTATGGATAATATAAGGAAGGTTGTATACACAACAATTATGCATCAAAATGATATTCAGATTAAACATCTAAATATGAAAACATTAAAAAATTTGAGGGAGGCTACAATTTAGATCCTTAACATTTCTTGCAACACTTCCAAGATGCCTACGTCTTATAAAATATTGAAAATGAATGACAAAGGCTTCAACTATTTCTCATGAAATTGACCAAAAAGGCTAAAAATTGGTATTGGTCCCTAGAATTGGAATCTGTTAGAAAGTGGAGTATGATGTTGGAGTTACTTAGTGACAAATATCAAACATAAACTAAGGTGTTTAATATAAGAAAATAGATTCAATTGTGGCAACAAGGGAATTATGAATCCCTTAATGTAGCTTTAGCCAAGTATTACTCTCTTTTTCATAGATGCCCAAGCCATGGATTTTCTCAAATGGAACAATTAAGGCATATCATAGATGAAGTATAATAAGAAATGAAAGAGTGTAGAGTATAATAAAGATCCATATTTCCATAAAAAGAAGTTTTATCTTTATGAACTAGAGCACCTTATATCATTCATGCAAGCTTTCCTTCTATAGCCATGATGATCTACCATTCTGTAAGCCTAAATAAATGGTTTCTAGTCAACAATCAGCAAATAACACCTTTCCTAGAATAAAAAATAATAGGTAACATAGAAACCTTAACAAATTGACAAGCATGCTCTCTCTTTCAAATCTCCTCCTTCCAAGTAAGTC
>MNCI01032148.1:0-12174 GCA_015680685.1 Gnetum montanum | reverse complement strand
TTTAACTCTTGTTCCAAATGACATTCCCAAAGCCTACAGACTCTTCGAATGTGGGTTTGTCAAGGCATTAAGAGCATGAGCTTGCTTTGGCAATGACCCACTGGCATTTCTATTTGGTGCACCAGTTAAATTCTTTCCCTTAACATTTTTGCAATCCACTCTATTTTGTTCATTTCCATCTTGACATCCATTTCATCGACGTTATAGTTGTCTTGTTTTCTCCATCTTTCTTGTTCTTTATTCTTTCTCCATTCTATCGCTACTAAAGGTTCGCTCTTAGTCATGGGGATCTGGACCCAATTTTTTCAATTTTATCCTAACCCCTACACCTTCGGTAGTCACCATGAATATATCTCTAGACTCGTATCAACCATACCACAACTCAGCTAATGGACCTTTCACCGAAGCAAGGTATCCACCGCATTATGATTCATTTACCCTTGCTAATATAAAGACTATGTTGTGTGTGCATATGGCAATCATACAATAATGGATTGGATCTGGAGGGAACACTTGGAATGGATCGGTGCTAAAGTAGCTATGCAAGGAACAAGATGGATGGTGTGCTTATGGATGGACAAAAAAAGACATAATCTTGGCGTTGGCAGTAGGAAAAATTCTTTCTCTCTCTCTTTTTCTCAGCTGCCAAATAAGGCCTGATGTCAAATGTATAAAGTGTTCACTCTTGTTGTCATGAAAACCACTAGTTTTATCATGTTCTATAATGATGATCCATTCACATGTTGTCCCATTCACCATTAGTTCCATTCAAGTTAATAATCCCATACCTTTCCAATATTTTGTAAGGAACTCGAGGAAGAGTTTTTATTTAGTCATGGGGGTATGATGGGACCTGATATCGCATGGGCCACGATATCACATACGTGATATCGTGTGCTCACTGTGATATTGTGTACGCAATGTATCATACGCAATATCACGTCTTTCCCGTGATATTGCATACGCAATATCATAATCCACCATCATTTCTATAAATAAGAAGTAGCTCTCCCTTGTTTCTCCATCTAGATCTAGACCCTTAGCGAAACTCTGGCAGTTTTACCTCTCTAGAGATAAAATAATTTCCATGTGCCCATAGTAGGAGCTCCAAAGTGAATGGATATTTATTCGAGAAAATATTGTACCTAAGCACAAATTTGTGTACAACAATAAAGACGAATTGTTGGATAAACCTTGCAATGCATGGAATAGGCTAAATAGGACATTAATTATTGTTAATGTTTAAATGCTTTATCAGTTAATTAAATCTCTCTTAATCCTTCTCTCCTAGTTAAGAGCATTCAATACGACCACTTCAAGGACGTGTGTTACGTTAGGTAATCCTAGTAATGAATAGCATTTGGTAATCCTAGAAGGTTGCATTGGCTCAGGGTATGAACGGTAAGTGGGAACAGATACTGATGCTAGGCATTAGAACTTAGTTAGTTAAAATTAGTTAATTAGTCTCTTCATCCTTTACCTCATTAGCATAGGAGATAAAACATAAAAGTCATAAAAATCACATACCTTAGACTTACTTAACCATACAACCATGACAAATACAAGTAAGTTTGGGAAGATAACAAACAATTAACCTTAAGTGTTCCATAAGGCGTGTAGGCACTTAGTCTACGGAGTTCGACCGGATCACACGTGTAATGCTCGTATTCGTATGGTTGAGTGTAGGGGTACCTCGCCACTCATCATGTCTTATGACCAATTTCCACACATAACAATAGGATTATTACACATCTGTTGAATGGATACACACACACACACACACACACACAAATACCAAAAAGATACATAATGACATTAATTCATACATGCATCATAACACTCTTCAACATGAAATATTAAGAGTCCAACCATAAAATATATTAAATTAATAACATGCATGACACAAACCTATGCATAAGTAACACAATCTCAAAAAAGGATCACACCTACCAAGGAGTCAAAAAATATAAGATGTTATAGTTCATCTATTTTGCCTAAGAAAGTTTAATTTTCAGCATTTACTAAGTACAATGGAGAAATGGGTAAGCTCATGAATCATGTGGTAATCTTCAACAATAAATGTATGCTACTTACTTTCTACCCTCACATTATGCTCAGATGCTTCTCCAATTCACTATTTCGAAGGACACTCAAATGGTATAGATCTTTGATGAATGGTTTCATTACTTCCTTAGAGAAATTTTTAGTTTCTTTTTATTAAGCACGTTAAGGTTGATATATCTTAGCGAAATAATGTTATGTCCTTTATGGATATGAAGCAAGAGCCTAATGAGTTTATTGGTAAATTCATATCTTGATGGATAATAGCTTTTACCAAGTTACCTTATTACTTAAAGGAATTTTATCTTTAAGATATATTTAAAGGTTTAACAATTGAATACATCTAGAAGATGATGGCTTATCTCAAATCATATTCTTTGAATGATGCATTTGTAGCTACTAGTTGCATTGAAGAAGTTGTAATTTAGTGTGATGACCAAGAATTCTTGTTAATCCCAAATAGAGGCAACAAAGTTGCTAAGCTAGAGAAAGAAAAATCAACTTGAAAAAGTGTCTTTTCTATTTCAAAATGATAAAATAGTGCTCCTTCACCTCTTGCATCTTCTTTAGTTTTGTAACATATAGATCATAAAGGTGTAAGAATCAATATACTAAAATACCCATGAGGTATTCCCTACTTTTTAACAGAATCTTTAGAGATGATCTCTTACGGATGAAGTAAGTATTCAATCAAATGAGGGTATGGTGTCATCAAATTTAGTTGATAGCAATGGACCATTCTTAGAGGTAAGAGAAGGATTCCAAAGTTTCAAAATGGTATGATTGTAGAAAGTACTATTACTACCATAAGATAGTTGGGAATGATAAAGATAAAGGTAAGATAATGATTGAAAGTGAATAATCAATAATGCATCCAAATAACTAGTAGTTAGAAGTTTTTCAAGATTCTTTAGGAACTAGGAATGTCATCTTTGCTTTTCATCCAAAAAGGAATGCTCATCATTCTATGAAAAAATATTTGTATGTCATTCACTGGTTTGACTATAAAGATTATACACAATGATCTTAATCACCTAAACTTCTATATGTGATTCATTGATTAGATTATACAATCCCTATGCCATCATCTCATAACTCTTCACAAGCCTCCTATCATATGGATTCCATTAGCAGTAATCAATCCTCTCATCCATCTTCTCATTCACCTAGAAGACCACATCACATGACCCTCACATCTCATTATTATCCCTAAAGTTCATAGCTGCTAGAAATGGAACTATGTTTTAGTAATCAGTCCATCCTTTGTATTTACATTATATGCCATACTATCCTCATGAATCATGAATCACATCTTCTTAGACTATGTTACAATTGCCTACCCAGTTCTTTCCATCCCTCTAGGTGAGAGTGCTTACTTGTAGGTGTTAGACTAATGAACCTCAAGAGGATAAAGGGAAAGGAAAGGTTGCTAATACACCTAACTAGCCTTCTAAAGCTCAAAAAATTTCTCTTTCTAGCAATGACAAGAGCCTATCTCTTTAAGTAGTTTGCATCCTACATCCAATCCCATACAACCTATTACAATTGCATCTATTTTACAACCACATCAAGTAGTTGACAACAAAGTTTTGTAATAAATTAATATCATTATTTGCATTAAAGGAATAAATATATCTTTATATGATATTTTTGTAACTTCCAAGGAACATTAGATGGCTTTGCATGATCTTAAAAAGATCATGAATTTGAAATATGTTTTTACCCAAACTAAGGCTATTTATCCATTCTTCAAGTCTCTCATTATGGATAAGATAATTTGAGCTTTTGTGATGATGACATTAAGATAAACTTAAAAACTAGACAAATTTTCTAGCTACATACATAGATAATGATCAAAGTATAACTTGATGTTGATATACAATTGATACATGTTGATGATGACATAGGATCTAATGTAATCACATGGGTTTTTATCAAGTACTTTGATTTTTATGATTAAATAACATTCAATGAAACCTATACGAATCTCATCTCTTTTAATAGTACTTGACTTAAGGTTATAGTTTTCATTAGATTTTCTTTTACAATTGGTGATTTTATATAATTTGAATATTTTTTTATGGTAATACGAGAATGTCTTAGCATGAATGGAATACTAGGATTCTCATGGTTAGTCCAACACCATGTAGTTTCATCTTTCATCTACCAAGAAATACATTTTTCCTTCCATGATCATGAAGTAATTATTCTTGTGGATACTCAAGTTCCAAGTATTTCATTCTTGGATTATGAGTCTCAATCATTTTTTCTCAATGCTAAATCCTTTAACATTAACATTAAACCTATAGGTATGCCTAAAGTTCCCTCTCATTCTAAAATCTCTAACTTTACTATTGTTGAAGACTTGATAGACCTCAATAGTAAGTTTAACATCAACTTTGATTCCATTAACTTAGGATTTGGTAAACGTGATATTTTCCCAACAAAAAAATAAACTCTACTTTACCCTTTCTATGCTACTACTCATAAGATCATCCTCGATCAAGCTTCATCTAACATCTAAATTTCTCACCATTCTTATTCACCACTCAATGAATAAAGCCACTACACTATCTGATTTGTTGGCCTTATTATTTGATGTGATAGAAATCTACTAACATTTGTTAGGATGAATCTTTTTTAAAACCACATCATTTCTATTTTCCACTTCACTTGTATTCTTAGAAAATCTTAATCTTCAAGTCGAGTTTTATCGATTAGTATTGGCTAATGGTGTTGAGTAGTAAGACACAATGAGATAGGAAGCTTGATAATTATTCTAACTTAGAACTTGCATAAATTCGAAGATATTATGACACACTAGAGTACCATACTTACAAAAGATGTAGAAATAAAATTTTATTGCTTTTTATTATAAGGACACCATGTTAAATCATGATTAATGTTGTTAAAAAATTTGATGTCTTATGTCATTCATACTCTATAAGTTTTTACATTAAAATTGATATGATGCATCAAATATAAATAAATAAAAATTAAGATCGTGTATCTCACTTTTTTCTAATAACACTTTGTATCAATCTTTTTTGCATGTAATGAACTTGTCTTCTTCGCTATTACTATCCATGTACATAAGGACTAGATCATTTATTATAGCTAGTTCTTGGTTGTGTTCTCTTGGGTCTATTCAATAGCAAGAGTAAACAAGAAGTTTCTCTAATTTTATTTATAATAAAATTTGATAAGCTTTTTCAAATATGGAATTTATCTTATGTATCTTAATAAATTTCTAGCATTCTTTTCTCTATCTTTTCCAAACTTTTATTTGAAGTGTTTAAGCTTTTGAAAGTTGACTAGGGATTTTAGAGAAAATTTTGGCCCATACTTCTTCATAAATCTTTAATTCTTATATAGTGATATCATCTTCAACATCCTCTTTTGTATACTCCCCTTGGAGGGATCCTTTCTATTGTTTTGGTATAGTCACCACCACATTATTAGCAATATTCTAGAATACTCTTCTAACTTTATTTATTAGATAAATATGTTTCTTATTTTTCTATCTATATACAAGGCTTTATTTTCTTTTAATAATCAACAATACTCCAATTTATACAATCTTTTCTTAGTTTGGTGCCTTTTCCCCTAACTCTTCTAAGCTACCATTGAGTTTCTTAGACTGGTCATAGAATGGATCATAGTTAAAGAAGATCTTTTTCATTCCATGAGAACTTATTGAAAATCTGGAGCTTTGCTCTTCTCTTTTAAATATGCTCTAGTTAGAGAGTTATGCCTAGTCATCTTGCTACTAGAAAGCTTTTCTTTTGCTATGTCTAGCTTATCTGGTAGCATTTTTATTTCCCTTACATCTATTGCTTCCTTCTTTCATGCTTGCTCAAACGTATCCAACAAAATGGCATTGACATTTCCTTTCTCAATTGCCAATACTTCCATGTTTTTTGCATAGTTAAGAACAATACTTATTTTAGCTATGGAAAGATGACTTTATGAAATGTTAGTGTTCATTTTTTATTATTGGATTCTTAAATGTAAGTTGATTTGTATTCAATTTTATTTATATTCCTAAAATTAGCACTCATGTTAGTTTCAATTAACATAAACTATGTTTTAACATTAAATACATCACAAAGATACTTACATTCCTCTAAGGATAGTAAGATTATCTTTCTATCCATGTCCTCCACTAGTTGCTCTATTATTATCTACTTATCTTTAAAAAAAGCCCAAATCCTCTTTTTCATCTCTATAAAAGAAATACCAGGTTAAGCTAAATTTAATATGTTGAGTTTAACATGTTAATGTTACATTAGTAATTAATGCTTACTATAAGAGGTGGATAACTTTAAGCTAGTTTCCTTCTAAATCCACTTACAGACTTCCTCATTTTTCAAAATCAATTTATCTTATCAGAGTATAGTTTGTGCTAGGAGTGGAATCTCTATCTCTAGGAGATCATTCTTTTCTTCTTCAAAGTCCTATTTCTCTCCTTCCTTATCTTTCTTAGTCTATTTCATCAAAGTCTAGGTCAAATGGATTAGATAATGAGTCAAATTCATGCTTGAAGCTTCTTCAATTTTTTCTCTAATGTTCATTTCTCTCAAGAAGCTCCTGTAAGCTTAACATAAGATAATTCTTGTTTACATAGTATGTGACTTTTATTTTTAAAGTAAACTTGATATTAAATGTTGTGTTACATTATGATAACTTACTTTTGACATTGATGTCATTTAGACTTAGACTCTATTACTAAGCTATATTAACTAATAAAAATATATTTCTTAAAATTAAAATAAAATTAAAGTAAAGTAATTATTTTCTCTTGTAACACTTCTTGGAACACCTTGACTAAGGAAGTATTAAAAGATATACCTTGTTTCATAAGCATTGAAAAGGGCTTTCTCTTTCAGGAAGCATTTTCTTTCTTCACTATGCTAGAGTTGCTCTTCAAAATTTCCTCCTTTTCCCATCGTAGAATTGATACTTATTTTTCTCTATGGCTTCTTGATACTCTTTATGATGAAGGATGTAACCTTTTCCCTTATCCTTGACATTGGTGTTAAAGGACCCCTACCTCCAATGTTATATGTTAACATTAAAATTTATAGGTGTTGATACAATAAGTGACTAAAGTCTATCTTAGAAGTAATATCTAATTTTTCACTCCACCCATAGTAAATAAAGCTATCACAATTCTTATTAATCTATAGTATAATCCAAAATTAATCCTTTTGCTCATTTTCTTTATCTTCCCCTTCTTATGCCCTTCAGAAAGCTTTACTATCTATTCCATTATCCCTTGATAAATAATTAGTGCCCAACTAATTTCCCTTCCTTAGAAAATATCTATGTACAATCCATATAACTACATGGACACACTTTTAATAAATTTTATTACAAAATAGATGTTTAATGAATAAGGTAAATAGTTTCTATAAATCCATGTTTGTTTTCTTGTGAATGTTGATTCCACTTTTCTTCTCTAATCCATTCATTCCTCTACCACTATAACTCCATGAAATCAAGCTTGAATTGTTAATTCTAATTTTTATTTTTGGGAAGCCAAGTTGATACCTCAACATTGTGGGATACTAGGTGATGATAATTTGTTTCTAATCAACTTGAATTATAAAAATGATCTTTTTCACTAAGTAGCTCTTTATAAGGTCTACACATTCTAGCACACTGGAGTAAGAGTATTTTTGGTCTAAGGTACATAAGATGGCTACCCTATCAAACCTATTGAAGTATTTTACCCATTCCCCTTTAAAAAGTTACTTTTGGGAACTTTGTGCTTCACTTGTTATTATGACTTTAAATTCCTCTACCAAGGTCATCATATCAATGAACTTGGCATTGTCTAGGCTTATTTGGGATGCAAAAATTAGCTTTAATTCATTAGTGATGAGTGGCAAGGTACCCCTATCTCCAACCATATGAATCAAAAAGTGTTCAAGCATGATTTGGTCAAATTCTATGGCCTTTATCATTTCCGGTGCAGTAGTGCTTTAGGAAGTGAATCTAGCCTAAGGTCAATTTTTGTCTTCCCAATTACACTTGTGACATTTGTTGGTATGGTTAAGTGTAACTGAGGCATCCAATTTTTATCATTTTATGTTTTATAGTTTGGTGCTTAAAATGTGGATAAAAGAAATTTAATTAACTAATCTAAGTTGAGTAATTAACTAGCATTTAAGTAATCCTAACATAAGCATCTAATCCCACTTTTTGGACATGTCTTGGATGCATGGTAAGATGTGTCAACTAGGCCTTATTGATGAGGCCTAGTCTTCGTTGACTAGGCCTCATCAATGCTACCAACTGAATGTGACTCATCATAGCCCCACGACTAAATGAAAACTCATCCTCAAGTTCTTTTACAAAATTTGTAAGGTATGAGATTATTGATTGAATTTTCTTCAAATGAAACAAACAAACAAACTTAACAAAAAATGGAATGCTCGGGTGTATGGATGCACATATTACAAAAAAATGATGGTGTCTAGGATACAAAATTGAACACCATGACACAACTCTTCAAAAACTAAATAGCATGTTCCTTGATGATGTGAAGTCATTGGAGAAGATCATATGGTTCCAAGTGGTGATGGTCCTTAAGGCTCTGAGGGACCTTCATCGGCTTCATGCATGAGCAGTTGAGGTGGCTACAGTTGTCTTGCTACTATTGCAACTTCAAGTGGAATGTAGAAAGCATTTAGTAGTGCTTTCATTTTCTCCTCCTTACTCCTAGGATTGTTTACCATCCATGTAGCTTCACCGATGTGGGTTGGAATGGGCACATCCCAAGACACGAGATTGCTAGAAATAACTCCTTAGCATTGACAAACTGGGCAGTGAATTATTTTCATTCAATGTTGTATGTCCTAACTATGTCTTTCAACTCCTAGAAGTTATTCATCCATCTGGCTAGGTTCTTAGCAATTGATTGCTGGTCTCTAAACCATGCTCTGAGAACTTTGAGTTCAGTGTTTATGGTCTCAAGCTTCTACTTGGCATCCATGTGCTGCTTGAACTCTACCTTGTATAATAGATACGAGCTAGCCACTTGTTGTTCTAACCTTGACCACAGGTATCTATCAATCAACATTGTCAAGTTTGCATATTGGAGATTTTCCAACTCCATATATTCTACCATTTTTCCTATTTGTAGCTCCTTCAAGCGGATCTTTGCTTTGTTGTAGGAATTAATCCCATCAACAAAGGGATACCACATTTATCTTGTTTGTTGGAGTTGCTAGAGGGCTTCATGTAGTTTCACCTTCATCATCTGGATGTGTTTCTCATTAATATCTTTCTATAGGCCAACCTTGTCCATGTAGTGATTCTTCACTTTCTTAAATTTAAGGGCCTCATTCTTCTAGGTAGTGATTTTAATAGCAAACTTCTAGCACAAGGCATGCACTTCCTCCATTGATAGATTTTGGTTCTCTATGCCCAATCTTCTTACTTCTATGTTTACCCTGGTAAGATACTTTTACTATTGATGAATGAATTCCTACATTTGGTCCTTTTGTGCATCAACATTTTGTAGGCGATAATTTTGTATAGGTAGGGCTTCATTCTCCTGGTGCATCTAGTTCAAGTCCTTTTGAATTGAATACATTTTAGCTTTAGCTATGGACTATTTGAAGATGGCTATTACTACCTCATCCTCAGCCTTTTGAAATCTTTCTTAAATTTGTTTAAAAGCTTCATCTCTTGTTATTTCTGGGCTAAGAATCGTAGGATCTACAAGTCAGGCACAAAGTTTAGCCACCTTCATAGGTAGGCATTGGTTTCTTTCTTGGGCCATTTCAAGTTGCCCCTCTAGGATAATGAATTTTCCCCTTATGTTTAATAGTTCCAAATAGGTCATAGTGATGTCTTCTGGAAGATCAAAGATTTCTAGAGTTGGTTGCTTAGTTTCCACTAGTTATTCTAGCAACTTTTCATGCTAGGCTATGTCTAATTTTTTGCTGACCATGCCTATGGACATCTGCACATCTTGAAGTGTAGATATGTCTGGTATAGATTTTTTGGGTGCATTTAATGCTTTATGGTCCTACATCACCAAGATAGTTGCTTCTTTGCCTTCCTCCAAATGCACCAAGACAATGGTAGCATTCTTAGAGATATCTAGGAATAGATGGTATTGCGATAATGACACCATCACCTCTCGAGAATTGGGATCCAACCTTGCAAGTAGCTATGTTCATTAGGTAGGGAAGATTAGCCCACCCCTCTCCATCTAGCTAATTTTTCAAGCCACCTCATTAAGGTGACTCATCTCTGGCCGATACACATATGGATCTACCTCACTCATTCCTTCTCATTGCTCTTATTAACTCAAGAGTTGTTCTTGGATTTTGCGTAGATGCTTAATGGCTACATGGGCCTTTGGTTTTGTTTCTTAAGTAGGTGGTGGTTGCAACTGCTCCTCTTCTTGGGTTGTCATTGGCATTTTGTCTTTCAGGATCTCAAACCATGAGGCCAAAGGAGCATGTTTGAGGGTATCATTGAAATAGCAAACAATTCCTACTATTTTGCAAAGTTTTCTAATGAGGCACATAAAGGATAGGGTCTTAAAGATAGTTACACATTGGCTAAGTTATAATTATACCTAATTTAATTAATCCAATTGTCCTTTTATTTGTGTATTATCATTAATAAATCATCCTAGGGGATTCTTGGGAGGATTAACTATAAAAAAAGTTGATGTTTATATTTTGTTAAGGTTATTAACCCTTTGGGGGAGTTAGAAAAAATTTCAAAAAATTTCATCAATATGTCATTGGAAACCTTAAGGTTTGTAGCTCCCATGATCAAGA
Source organism: Gnetum montanum (assembly GCA_015680685.1). NCBI lineage: Eukaryota > Viridiplantae > Streptophyta > Gnetopsida > Gnetales > Gnetaceae > Gnetum > Gnetum montanum. The sequence goes on along the minus strand of MNCI01032148.1, from coordinate 1,306 downwards.
TATTACCTCTAGTAAGTGCAAGATCAAAAAACGAAGTGATTTGGACAAATGGTTGGGAAGTTATGAGCTCTGGAAGATTTTGGGCTCTAAAAAATTGATTTGGATGAAATTGGGATCAAATGAAAGCTTAAAGGACCAAGAATAATATGAAAACATGAGAAGAGGATGTTGAAGCTAATAAATTTGAAAAAAATGAAGAAAATTTGATTTAGTGGATGAATAAAATTAAAGATTAAGGAGCATTGAGTAGAATACTCAATGGAATATGCAAAAGATAGGATTGTGACAATGCCAAAGGCAAGGAACCTTAACCAAATAGACCAAGGGCATCCTCCCCATAGTAGGCTCATGCCCTTTTTGCCCTTGCATAGCCTCAAGTTAAGAGTTCATGAGCCCCACATTCAATAAATGATCATGAAAAGCTAAGGACCAACTAGAAAGAATCTACTCAAGAATCCCAACACATTAGACTAAGACATAGAGTATAACATAGAACTTGGTAGTAAGGTGAGTTATGGCAGCATGGATGAATGGTAGAAAAGGTGGAATAGAGTTCCAAATTGAGGTCATAAGAAGTCCGTTATGGAATTTGTGGTTAAAATGATATGAGAAGGTCCATCCTTAGTCTATACCAAAACCAGCTACTTTCAATGACTTCGCATTGTCACTCTAAGATTGATCCACTCACACAAGATACTAGAGTGCTTCCACAAGACAACCACCATTCCACAAAGAGAAGAAAAGAGAAGTAGAAAGTGAGAGAGAGGGCCTTAATTAGAGTGGACTTTCAAGCATAGATGCATGCTATTTGAGTTCCATAACTAGTGCTTATAGCTCGTTTATTTGTCCAAGGGGTATGCTTTGAATTCTCATTATTTTTTTTTTGTTTTTTTTTTTGAAATGGAAACCACACCATGCAATAATGTTAATTGAATTTCTATTAGTGGGTGGTATGGAATGGTAAGAAGTCTATGAAACACACTCAAGCACTCAACAAAGTAGAAGAGTACAAAGAGTATTGAGTCCCCTTGAAGTCATATACTTTACAAACCTTTGAATTCTTCCTAATTTTGAAACTACCAAGGGACCTCAAACTCTTAGAATAAGGAAAACCATAGAGTTCATCAGATGGATGGATGATGTGGACTCACTACCTATTCCATGAAAATAAAACTATGGCAAATTCATTAGACATTAAAATTCAAAAATAGAAACCAGACATCGACAATCACACATTAAGAACAAACCATCATTAGTAAAAAACAACAATAACACTGTCCTATGACAATAATTTAGTTTTATTAGC
>MNCI01032147.1:66460-77184 GCA_015680685.1 Gnetum montanum | reverse complement strand
GTTTTGGCATATAAATGAAATTATTAGATGGTAAGAAAAGTATTTATTGACATTTATTATTGTTGGAAGGCTCAAGATGATGTGCTCTTACTCACAAGGTATGAAATACAACAATTATACAAGTGGATCCTCCCTAAAATAGGCTCCAATCCTTAGTGCCCCTATATAAACATGTCTCAAAGTGCCTGTACGCACTCAGGGAGCTAAATGTACTACATACCTATTTAGAAAAACACACATGTTAGTAGTACCAGGTTGGGAAAATTATGCTATATTATACAAAACCATAAGTTAGGATTAATTGTACAATGAGGTGAGATGGACTTAGAAGGGATTGCAGAAATTAATACATGAGGTGTCTTAAGATAGGAATAATGAATTTTTGTGTGTTATTAATGGTTAAATTAATCATTAGCCTTTCTATTCAAGATTCAAACCAAGTCCAAACCACTATCCAGTGACATCACATTGCTTCTCTTCTTAGATTCACAATGATAAGACTATCACAGTTGCGAGTATCATCACTTGGCATTTTGTCCAAGGGAGGAGTTTATTGATTACACTTCTTATTATTTTTTTGAAATTCTTGAGAAGCCACCTACCTTCAAGCATGTGTAACATGTCTTTCCAATGGGATCCCCAGAAATTTATTCTATGTAGGTACTTTATTTTTAGCTATTTCAACCTTACCAAAGAACTACCTTAAGGCATGGATAACATGTCTTTCCAATGGGATCCCCAGAAATTTATTCTATGCAGGTACTTTATTTTTAGCTATTTCAACCTTACCAAAGAACTACCTTAAGGCATGGATAACATGTCTTTCCAATGACATTGTGAGACAATAGTTAGATCTACAAGGATATGATTACAACCTTAGCAACATGATAGAACATATAGTAGTGATCTAAGAGATTCCAAAAATCCCCTTGATGTCACACCCTTCACATTCCCACTTGGTTCTTCACTTTTTTGTCTAGGCATAATGATCAGAAGCTTATTCTTAGTTTTATTAAGAAAAGAATATCATTATGGCCATGGTAAGAACCTCTTATTATCGAAATGAATGAAATGAATGTCGTGGTCTCACCATATGAATAATTAGTTCCTTATGACTAGATAACATAGAGGAATTTTCACCATATTTGAGACTACATCTTGCCTTATTCTTGGTGTTTTATTAATGATTTAACAAAAATATGTACAAGTAAAATAGAAACAAGGTATAAAATTTGTAAAAGAATGAAAAGATGAAAAATTAGTAAAGAATGGAAAAATCTTAAAGACTTAAGGAATTATTAAGAAATTGAAAAGTATACAAAAATGGAAAAGTGTATCAAGAAATGTGAAAAAGTAAAAAGAAAGCAAAAAATTTAGTAAAGTACCTACGTGTCCAAATGGACACCCCCATGACTATCATCATGATCAGACAAACAGAAGAGGGAATGAGTGAAAGACACTATGAAAAATTGGGTAGACTCCTTGGAATGTTCATGGTAAAGCTTGACTTGTTGGATGTTAACAAGAATGAGCTTGTGTAGGCAGGATGGGTGATATATGTGTAAGGCACCCAAGGGATAAGTTGCTTCAATAATATATGGTCCCTCCCAAAGTGTCTAAAATTTGCATTATTTTTGTACATGATTGGAATTATAGTAAAGGACCTTATCACCTAATTGTATGGACAATTTTCTTATACGAGTGCCACAAGCCTATTTTCTTCTAAAAGGTTCAAATTCATGAGGTGTTCTCATTGGGCTAAGCACAAATCAAGGTCAAGTTGATTGGCAGTAGCTAGAGTGTGGAGCTTTGCTTGGATCAGGAGCATTGGTAACTTGTCATAGACTAGCTCATATGGTGAATATTGTATAGGTAATTTCTAAGATGTCCTATAGGCCCATAGAGCATCATTTAGTTTAGTGCTCCAATCCTTCCTAAATCAACTAACCATCATAGTGAGTATTCTAGTAATCTCTCGATTAGTAACATCAGCTTGACCATTTACTTAGTGATGATATGGTGTGGTCAACTTATGGTTTATCCCAAGTTGTTACATGAGCTTTTTAAAAAGTAGCACTAGTGAAGTGAGTCCCATTATTTAATATGAGCATTCTATGTACTCCAAATCTGTTCACCACACACTGTTGGAAAAACTTGGCAACAATCTTGGTTGTACCATCTCTAACTACTGTTGCCTCTACCCATTTTGTACAATAATCCACAATCATGATTATATATGCTTTCCCATTGGACATAGGCATTATGGATCTCATGAAATCAATTTTCCATATATTGAATGGCTTGAGTGGCTATATCCATTATTGTGGCCCTTCATTTCTAACCTTAATTCATCCACCATTTTGGCATCTTTCACAAGATTGTGCAAAGTTATGGGCATCTCTAAACAATGTAGGTCAAAAGTATCCTACCATCATTAGCTTGAGTGTCATTCTTCACCTTACATAGTGGCCACCACATGGGCCTTTATGGGCATCTTATAGAACTCTTTGTTTATCACATTCTAGCACACACCATGTGACTAGCCCATTTGTATAAATCTTGTACAAATTTCCATTGATTTTCATATATCTTTTTACTCTATGATTGAATTTTTCTCTTTATTTCTCATTCCATTCAGCAAGAAGCTCTTGTATTGATAGATAGGTTAGATATTCTGCTGTCCATGACTTCCTTATTAAACTTACAGCCTTCGTTATCTTGGTAAACAAGTCTTCATCAAGGAACTAGTCAGATAAAGGTTATGCTTGATCTTGGGAATCCCACTTTAGCCTTGATAGATGATCGACTCCACATTTTCTATGTCCTTTTTATTAATCATTACAATTTTGAATTCTTGTAGGATAATGAGCCATCTAATCACCTTGGGACTAATCATTGGTTTGTTCATAAAAAATTGGATGGCACTATGATCAGTATAGACATAAATTTGATACTCAAGTACATAATGTCTAAACTTCTCAAGCATGTACACCATGGCCATCAGCTCTTTTTCTATTATGATGTAGTTTAGTTGTGCCCTAGTGATACTTTTGTTGGCACAGTGTATATTCTAATCATCTAACTATGTTAGTACTACACCAAGCACATAGTTGAAAGCATCTGTCATGATTTAAAAAGGCCTAGACCAATCCAAAGCCTGAAGGATTGGTGTCTTAATTAGTTTTTTCTTTAGAGTTTTAAATGCCTTCTCACATGACTTTGTCCATTTGAAGGACGCATGCTTCTTCGTGAGCTTCACTAGCGACTTTTTTATCTTTTAAAAATTCTTTATAAATCATTGATAATATCCCATATGGCCCAAAAATGATCTAACATCTTTTATTGTTTGTGATCTCTAAGTGATATTTTTTATGACTCAAATTTTCTTAGGATCTACCTCAATGCCTTTCTGAGAGATTTTGTGTCCCAACACTATGTCATCCTAGACCATAAGGTGGCTTTTCTACTAATTGAGCTTGAGATTTGTTTCCATGCATATTTTTAGTACCTACTCTAATCGGTCCAACGCTTACTTGAAATCTCGCCCATATGTTGAAAAATCATCCATGAATACCTCAACACCATTTCGAATTTGTTTCTAAGTACTAGTCTCTGGAAAATGGCAGGCACATTTCAAAGATCAAATGGCATCTATTTGTAGACAAACGTTCCCCATGTACTGGTGAATGTTGTTTTTCCTAGTTCTTAGGTGCAATGCAAATCTAATTATATTTGCTATATTAATCTAGGCAGCTATAGTACTCATGTCATGCAATAGTGTCTAGGACTTGGTTAACAAACAATAGCTAGAAATGATTCTTGAATGTGGCAAAGTTCAACAATCAGAAATCAATGCATAGTCATCACTTGTCCCCCTTCTTTAGAACAATTACTAAAGGACTAACCCATTCACTATCCATAATAGGATAGATGAATCTTGCCTTCAGTAATTTCTCCAACTCCTTCTTGACTACTTCTTTCAGTTTTGGATTAAGCCTTCTTTGGGATTGGTGTCATGGTTTCATTGTTGGATCAATATATATCCAATGTTGACAAATTTGTGGATCAATGTTGGTGATCTCATTGTAAGAGCACGCAAATGTCATTAGCCATTTCTTAACTATTTCTAGAAACTTCTTCTTTTGTTCTTCCTTTAAGTTATTATTAATTATTAGTAGCTTCTTATTGTTCAAAAAAGCATATTCTAAAGCTGCCCATAGGACCTTTAATTCCAATGATTTTAACTCCATAGTGTCTAGGATTTCTAATTATCCCCAGTTTGTTTCTTCTTCTTAACTTATACATGAGTAGGAGTGCCTTTTCCTTAATTATTATAACTAATCGACCTCTTCTACGTAGGCACTAACAACCTGATCTACTAGTTCCATGTAATTGTTGGATTCAATTTCTTCATCTATGATCAATCATTGGGTGCCTTCTTATTGTGTGGCTGCCACATATAGACATTTTTGCACACATATTTCTTCTATATATTTATTGCATGCCTTGGTATCTTTCCATTTGATGGCCCATATCCTCTGCATGCAATTGCACCCATTATCACTGTATGCCACACATGGAACTCTACATCTTTGTATGATGCTAGCTTCATCTTCCTTGGAAATCTCCAAGGACAAGTTGTGAATACCAAGCTTAGCACTGAAAGTGCTAAGACAAGCTCTTTCCATGATGATTGAAAATTCTCCCTTATTTTTACCAACATGAATTACTAGAAAATCTGCAAGGTAAGACCAGCGACTAATGGTTATGATTACATCATCCACTTGTCCTAGTGGGACTATGATCAACTAGTCTGCAAGCTCTAACCTAATGTTGCTTTTCTTCAATGGTTGAAGATTCCAAGCTTGATACATGTCTTGTGAGATTAGGTTCATCCTTGACCCAAAATAAAGTACAGCCTTACATGGTTTCTACCCTACTATGTAAAGTTAAACTAAGAAACTTCCTGAATTTGTTCACTTCTATGGAAGTGCTCCTATCTTTATCTAATGAATGATTATTTGTGTAAGCATGATAGTCGTTACATTGGTGCTTAACAATAAGAAAAGTGTTGTTTTTTGGAGGATTGGATGTGGATGGGGTGTAAGTAGATGTGTTCCCCTTCCTTTGAGTCTTTTCCAAACTCATTTGGAAGAACGATCATTTTCTAGGTTGTGGTTCATAGGTGATAACTTCCTCCTGCATGTTAACTACCCTTGTTGAACTTTCCTCTTATAATTGAGATGGTAGTTCCCCCTACATGATAGGAGGTGGTACTAGTGATAAAGAATTTAGATGTTAATTTAAAGAACCAACTATGGATGGATGTATATACAAGCTTGAATCCATCCTTGGTAGTGTTGGTTTGTGGTACTCAACTAAATAGTATCGCAAAGTCTAAATAATGGCATTACTAGTAGAGATTAGACATTGTACATAGTATTCATATGGATCTATCTTCTAATATGGATACTTTTGGTATGGTGGTGACATAGTCCATGATTGGGGTTGTTATCATTATTAATAGTACTGCACCAATTAGATAGTATGTGGTTGTGGGTAAGATCCAATTGGGTAGTATGTGGATTGGAAGTTTTGCTTGTAGTTACCTTGTGGATAAGGTAACCCTTTGGACATCTATTTCTTGACAACTTTAGGGTTAAGTGCATATGTCCATGTTTCGTATAAGTGTGCCATTACTAGACAACATCCTTTTGGATGTTCATATTGGCATACAACACATCCTTTATCATCTTTAGAGTTTGTATCTAAACATTCAACCATTGAAGCTATTTTCCTCTTTCATATAAAGTCTCTCTTGTTTTTCTTGTCCTTACCTTAACCAAAGGATTTCTTTATTCACTCTTCCATAATCTTCAAGGCTATTGCAAATTTCTGATTCTCTACCTTTGCTACTATATCAATGATATATTTCTAGATAAGTAGAGTTTTCTTCTAAATTACCTATTCCAAGGTCTCTTCTTCTTGTGTGTCATAAACTCTTGCATCCTTTTTTCTAATATATGGATCTCTATTATATTCTTCTACTAATTCTCTTTTCCTTAGCTCAGCTCCCTCCTTTGTCACTTAGTCAATCAATCTTTGTATTCGATGGGCAAACATTTCAGATAATTAGCCTTGGGTAGAAACCCAAAGGATCTCTCTAGGCTTATTCCAAAGCTCATCAACAATGTGCCTTAGTTATTCTTGTTGGGAAAATCCATGGCCTAGAAACCTATGTAGTAGTGAATAATACCTACCCATTACTGCATCAAGGGATTCATGGATTCCTTACTTCCATCCTTGGATCTATTTCCTTAGATTGGACATCTAGGAATAAGTTTGATATTTGTCATTAAAGAGCTCTAGCATGGTAATTCATCTTCTGATTGATTCTGGTTCAAGTGATATGTACTAGCTCTTAGCTTCTTCCACAAGTGTTTATGGGAACAATTTCAACTTTTGCCAATCACTTTCAATATTTTGCAGGGTGCAAGCATTATGGAATGCTTGAAGGTGGTGTTGAGGATCAACATTATAACTACCCTTAAATATGAGCATGTTATTCATGTCAAGCCATTTAATACAGTTGTCCCTTATGTGCCTGGTTGGGATATAAATAACTTTCTTGATGTTGATCATACTTCAAGTGGCCAATAGGGGTTCATCATCATAATCAATTTTGTGAGCTCTATTGTAGTGGCACCCCTTCAATGCTCATGCCTTTCCCTATCAACTCTTCTATCTCAGCATCTTCTTTGGTCATAGTCTTCATCTTCTTCATCTAAGTGCCTTAGACAATGGTCATGATGATCATAAGTCCTTCTTCCCTCCTTGTCATGATCTTAGTACCTCTATCTCCTTCTATTAGAGTCTAGCAATGATCGTGAGGATGAAGATGAGGCAGTGGGAGAATGGTGTCACCTTGTCCTCCTTTCGTGACTCTGGCATTCTTGTTTGTGGGTTCTAGCATAAACTCTTAGCCTTGAGTCTTACTTATACTTTGAGTTTTTTGCCTTCCTTCTAGGTGTCTATACTAAGGAAAAATGCAATTAAACTTTAATATGTTCCTCTAATCGAATGAGAGGTATTTGCGAATAGACTTCATGATTCTAGTAAAGTTTTTCAATCATGAATGCATCATCATCAAGCTCTTCTAAGATAACAAAAGTGTTAACTTTCTTTTCCTTATTATGGACATGTTTAATCTCCATGGCAACATCTCTTTTTACTTGCTCCTCAGTGGGCTAATAGGGCCTTATCATGTGTTTGGTCACATGATACCTATCAAGTGCATTACATAGATTCATGCTCCTTAGAGTTGTCTAAAGCATGATGGGCACTAAGCGCTATGGAGGTAGAACAATGTTACCTTGAATATCTCTCCACCTTAGTTGTCAATCTTGGTGAAAGAAGAAGTAAAATTGGGATAATAAGGATCATGATGATCATATGAAATCCTTGCTTACATTGGCATACTCCATTCACCTTCATCACTAATTCTATCATTGCCTCTTTTTGATTCTTTGGTACATAGTGATTTGTCTTTGATTGAAGCCATGTTGTGATTTTCAGACATTTAGTTAAGTGTGCTTAAGTGTTTAAAGTTATTAAAAGATTATAGATTTCAACTACAACGAACTTCATAAAATCAATTACTCAACATACATTGATACATCCTCAACAACGGTGCCAATGATGAGTGGTGGAGTAATCCAACACCCAACCATACAAGTCATGAGTATCCACACATGACTCGATCATAATTAGTGAATGAGGCAGTGCTAATATACTAGCAATTGGTTTAAGGCCAAGATTGTTATCTTCCCACATGGAGCTAGTAAAGTCTATGTGTATGGTTTAGCTCACCATGAGGTATATGATATTTGATATTGTTTGGCCATTATTACTCCTAGCAAACATGATGAAATGAAAATAGTTTTTTTAAGCCTAAGTAATAGCAAGTAAATATATTTTATCCTAAGAAATATGTATCCATTCCTAGTCCTCTAGTCACATCTTGGACTAATGCGGTTGTCACTAGGTTACCAAGTGGAGTTATCACTAAGCAAATCAAATAACACCACTACTGGGATTACGAAATAACCACACTTAATGTTCGAAACTAGTCGTACCCATGCGGATGTACTAAGTGCACATGTGAAGTAAGTACTTTGAAAAGGTGAAGTGCTAACTAAGAAAACATGAAAAATTATTCTAAGTAAATAGAAAGTAAATTAAGTTATGCTACAATGATACAAAATAATTCGACCTTTATTATCATTCACAAATTGTGTCCAAGTATAATCTATTTGAATAAAGACTCCATTCATTACCTAACAACACACTACAAGCATACACTTCTATTACTAAGTTACATAAACAATTTAATAGAGTCTAGTTACTATATAATGAAAAAGTTATGCAAATTGTGCACTCAAGTGTTGTATTTATAGGGCTACACACATCCCAAGATATTGTATCAACAATGACGTAGCATGTGCTACAATATCGTAATTACGACATTGTTGTTGCAATATCATTGATGCAATATCATTACTGATGATAGATATGACTTATTAATAGTTTATATATTATAAAATGTTTACAAATTACTAATAGCAGATTTGAAGAACATTATGAAAAAATTTAAAAAGTTCAAGTGTTTCATAAAATTATTACAAATCCCTTTTTAAGAGAAGGTTTGAAACCTAAGCATACTCTTAAAACTCCAAAAATGTAATAATATATAATTCATCCATTTTCAAATTTAAAAATAAATGATCAATTAGAGATGGTAAAGGTGCATACAACATGTTACAAAAGGTTTTACAAAGGTAACGAGTTCATATACTTGGATTACATTAAATTAGAACTTTATAACTTAGCATTACTAATTAGGAATAAACTAATAACTTGGAACTACTAAATCAAGAGTCTTACCACTAGGCTTACAAATCATTGTTGAAAAGGAAAGTATGGTAATTTGTCCTTCTTTATTAAAAGGTATAGTTTGATTTTGCCATTTTAAGGAAAATTTGAAGATAGACCCTAAATTATTATCACTAGTTAGTAGAGTCTTGTGATGGCTAGTGTGTTTTCTTTAGATTAAGTTGTTACAATGTTCTAAGTAGAAACCAAAATTCAAGGTCTCAACTCATTTCCTTTCTAAGGGAAGATTTTAGCTCCATCCTTCAACCATGTAGGGAAAATTTTATTCCTCACATTCTAATGTATAGTTAAAAGTGTAATGGTAACTAAAAATGACAATCAAATTTGAAAGCATGCATAAGTAATGAATACATTATTTCATTCTTTCAAGCAAAGAAGTACAAGAAAATAAAATTTGAACAAGTTAATTCAAGATCCTTGTATATCAAGATCATAATCAAACAAAAAGTAGAAAGGACCTATCTTTATCTAATCTATGATGAGCTAACTATTAAGGTAGACCAATGAGTAAAATAAAAAAAATGATTATGAAAACCCCAAGAGATGATACAAAACTTGAATGCAGCAAATAAGAAAACATAAAACATAAAGTGAAATAGGACTTGCTATTCATAGAGAAATTTGGCATAGATTAAATTCAAGAGTAGATCAAGGATTAGATCAAAATTGAAAAATTAGTAAAGCTATCCTATTATATAAAAAGGAAGATAAAAATAATTTGAATAATCATTAAGTAATATTTTCACTATTTTTGAGCACTATACCAGAAAAAAGAATTAGTTCTTAGGCTTAAGTTAACCAAATTAGGGCAAGGTATTGAGAAAGTTTTAGATAAAATCACTCCATTATTGATCACTTAGTTTCTCTTAGACACTATATAGAATGTGCAAAAATACCAATAAAAAAGTATTTATTTATTTTATTGATTTTGTAAAAGCATATGATTTAGTGATTTATACAAAACTTTGGTTGTACTTGCATCAAATTAACCTCCCTTCATATTTAATTGCAATAACTCAAAGATTATATGAGGAAGTAATTATTGAAATTATACATAGTTGTTACAGAAAATTTTCAATTCCAAACAAAAATTGGAGTTAAGTAAAATTTCATACTTTCTTCAAATATTTTTGGTATCTTTATTGATAAAATGCAAGAATGGTTATACAACAAGTAAGATAGTCATGTTATTAAAATTGGATTCCAAGTAGTGAATCTTTCTTTATATATAGATGATGCTACCTTAATATCCACTACTGAGGAGTGGTCGAGGTACCCCTATGTCCAACCATATGAATCACGAAGCACTCACACATGATCCGATCAAATTCCATGGACTCTCTAGTTTCTAATACATTAGTCTTCTAGGAAGTGAACCTTTNTTGACATAGCCTAATAGCAAAAACTATAAATACAAGCTCCCAATTATGTTTATGGGACATTAAGTCATAGTAATAGTCAAACTCTTGTAGTTTTTACATTTAAAAGTTAGAATATTTTCCCAAGTGCTCACAGCAAGAGTCATTGAGTGTATGGATCTTTATTCGAGCACTATTGTATTTGAGCATGATAGTGTGTGTGGCAGTAAAGACGAGCTTCTTGATAAACCTTGTAGCATTCTGGATAGTTTAAATATTTTATTCATGCATTTAATGTTTTCAGTTATTTATTCAATGTTTCTCAATAATTAAGCCAATTAAGTGATTAAGTAGGATAAGCTAAATAGATTAAACACATAAATATGACCGCTTCGAGCATAAACATGTATTCAC
>MNCI01032147.1:0-66435 GCA_015680685.1 Gnetum montanum | reverse complement strand
GTAAAAACTACAAGAGTTTGACTATTACTATGACTTAATGTCCCATAAACATAATTGGGAGCTTGTATTTATAGTTTTTGCTATTAGGCTATGTCAACAAGGCCTCGTAGACGTAGCAAACACTACATCAACGTCGCCCTGTCGATGGGGCAAAAGATGTAAATGGGACCTCGTCAATGGGGGCTTATCAATGCAACACTTTGACACTCATCAACTACATTAGAAGGTATACAAAATATGTTGCAAATTTTAAAGAAGTATTATTGCTCAAGTGAATGTGCATAAAACCAAATTGATAATCTGGGGTAAAAGAAATACTAATTATAACTGATGAGCCATGAGATATCCCTATACCCAATCATACAAATCCCTAAGGTGTTCACATGTGATTTGGTCGAATTCAGTGGATTCCTAGTGTTCCCATACATAGGATTCAATCCAGAAGGTGAATCTAATTGTGGAACAATTGTTGTATTGCCAACTACACTTGTGATGCTCAATTGTATGGTTAAGTATAATTAAGGCACATGATTTTTATTATTTTATATCTTGTTTGCCTAAGGTTGGTAATAGATTAAGAATAAATTGATTAACTAATTCAACTAACTTAATTGCTAATTACTAACTAACTATCCTAAATTCTTAATCATTTTATCTTAATTAATGAAAACAATAAATGCATAAATAAATCATTAAGCTAGTCCAAGTGCTACAAGGTTTATCAAAAAAGCTCATCTTTATTGTCACACACACGGCAGTGCTTAAGTATAATAGTGCTCGAATAAAGATCCATACACTCCTTAAGTCTTGCTACAGGCACTTAAAAAATTATTCTATCTCTCATGGAAAAAAACTACAAGAGTTCTACTAGTAATTGAAATTCTAACTTCCCATTAACATGGTTGTGGTGTTGTATTTATAGACCTACTAGGATGTCACGTCAATAGGTACATGTCATTGACTTTCTCTACCTTAGCTGCTATGTCATTGACTAATTTTTTGAATAGGTAGAATCTTTTTCCGAATAACATCTTCTAAGGTTTCATCCTCTTGCTTATCACACATCTACACATCTCTCTTTCTAATTGATGGATCTCTATTATATTCATTAGCTAACTCTCTCTTCTTGAGTTCTCCTTCCTCTTTTTCTACTTAATCAATTAATCTTTGGATGCAATGGGCCATCATTTTTTATAATCTACCTTAGGCCTAAACCTTAAGGATCTCCCTCATTTTACTCCATAACCCATATACAATATGCCTGACCCATTCCCTTAATGAAAATCCATGGCCTGGGCATCTATGCAATAGTGAATAGTGTTTGTCCATTACTGCATCAAGGGTTTCATGAGTCCCTTATTGCCACCCCTGGATCTATTTTCTTATGTTAGACACTTGCGAATAAGTTTGATATTTATCATTGAAGAGTTTGAGCATGGTACTCAAGCATCTGATTAATTTAGGTTCCAATGACTTGTACCAACTCTCTGCCTCCTTCACAAGTATTCTGGGAAACAATTTTAACTTTGCTAATCACTTTCAATGTTTTGTAGCACACATGCATCATGGAAAGCTTGAAGGTAATGTTGTGGATTGAAATTGGAACCACCTTCAAATCTTAGCATGTTGTTCATGTTGAGCCATTTGATTTGGCCTTCCCTCACTTGCTTGGTTGGGATGTGAACAACTTCCTAGATGTTAATCATACTTTGGGTTGCCATTAGGGATTCATCATCATGATCATATTCATATACTCTATTGTAGCAATGCCCCCCTTTATGCTCATGCCTTTCATGACCCTCTCTTCAATCCCTACATATTCTTCATCTTCCTAGTCAAAATGTTCCAAGTAATAGTCATGATGATCATGAGTTATTTTCTCTTCCCTGTCATAGTCCTCGTGCCTTGACCTCCTCCTATCAAAGTCCTTTGATGATTGTGAAGATGGGGATAAGATAGTAGAAGAATGGTGTTAACTTGTTCTCCTTTCATAACTCTTGTATTCATCTTTGTGAGATCTTGTAGATACTCTTGGCTTTGATTCTCTTTTATATCTTAAGCTGATTACCTCCCTCTAGGGTGTCTCTACTAGGGTAGACTACATTTGAACTTTGGTAAGTTCCTTTAGCCTAATGATAGGTGTTTTTGAAGGTTCTTCATAATTCTAGTGGAGTTGTTCTACAATGAATGTATCAGCATCAAGTTCTTCCAAGATAACAAAAGTGTTGACCTATTTCCCTTTATTATGTACATGTTTGATTTCTTTGGTAGCATCTCTCCTCATTTACTCCTTTGTTGGTTCATAGGGCCTAGTCATGTGCTTAGTCACATGGTACCCTAGTCATGTGCTTAGTCACATGGTACCCTTCTTGAATTTGGTTTAGATTCATTCCCCTTAAGGTAGCTTGAAGCATAGTGAATGTTGCATGTTTTGGAGGTAGGACAATGTTGTCTTGTATGTCTTTCCAACTCATTTGACTATCCTAATGGAAGATGAAAGTAAAATCTAGATGATAAGAATTAGTCTGAGCATAAGTGATTATTGTTTGCATTGGCATCCCTCATTCTTCTTCATTGCTAATTTTTTCATTACTTCTTTATGGTTCCTTAGCAAGGGATGTGGTGTTCTTATTTGAAGTCACGTTATATTTTTTAGATGTCTATTTTAAGTATGCTTTTCTTAAGGTTATGAAATTTGAATTTGTGTTTCAGGTACAACAAATTTTAAGAAATTAATTACTAAGCATACATTGACCTGTCCCTGACAACAACGCCAATGATGACTGGTGAAGTAGTCCAACACCCAACCATACAAGATAGGAGTGTTCACATGTAGCCCAATCATAATTCATGGACAAAGCAATGTGGATATGCTAGTAATTGGGTTTAAGTTCATGATCGTTATCTTTCCATGTGGAGCTAGTATAATCTATGCATATGGTTTAGCCCTCAATGAGGTGTATGATAAGTTGATGTTGATAGGCCATAACTCCTAGTTATGATGGTAAATTGTGAAAATGATTCTAGGTCTAAGAAAAATGATAAACCAATCTACTTTAGCCTAGAGTGATGAGCATTTGTTCCTAGCTTGCTAAACACACCTTAGGCCCATGTAACTATTACTAGGATTACCAAGTGAGTTTATGACTGAGCAAATTAAGCAAAACCACTACTGGATTACCAAACAATCACACTTAACTCTCAAAACTAGTCGTACTCATTTCACTTTACTATGAACAAGGAAAGTAAAGTACTTAAAAATGTAACTAGTTGAACGAGGAAAAATAGTAAGAATTATGCTAAGTAAAATAATAAAGCTAAGTGGATACTACAATGATGGAAAATAGTCTTGATCTTTATTTCTATCATGAACTATGTCCAAGTACACTTCACTCGAATAAAGACTTCAGACAACTACTCAACATCACACTGCAGTCATTCACTTTATTGCTAAACTATGAAAACAAACTACAAGAGTCTACCTAAGGTTGGAATGAAAATTTGTTTGAACTATGCGCTTAAGTGTCATATTTATAGGCCTACACATGTTCGCAATATTGGATATCTGACATTGTAGCTTGTGCCCCAATATTGGATGCCTGATATCATAGTTAGTCAAAAACACAATTTATCAATGAGTTATGATAGGGTCATGGTAAGTTTTTTGTGCTTATTTAGCCTTTGTAATCCATTAGTTGGAAATTTGATTTGATCACACATCATGATGAAGGTCATGGGAAGATGTTTTACTATTTTTTCTCTTATTTTTTTATTTGGAATTTGTAGTTGACCATGGATAGTTGTTGGGATTGTGGTGAAGGCCATGATCATCTATTTTGATGTTTTTGTATCTTCCTTACCATCTATACCAATGTGAACGTGTTGAAGGTTCTCAACTTGTGATGTTAGTTGGACTAAATTGTGTTCATTGGTCTTAATAATGTTTTCATTAGGCCCACGTGTGGGTTTACTCATGTAGGCTTAGTGGTGTGGTTGTATTATCTCTCCACCACTAGCATTCGTTTATATGATGGAAATATGCTTGTATGATTGTTGTTTGATGAAAGCTAGTACTAGGTTATGGTACTATTGGATGATGACCACCTTGTTGTAGTTTGGTTCGACCCCCACTAGGATGCATCAGTGAGGCTCTTACCATTTGATGAGTGGCGAGATACCCCTACACTCAACCATACGAATACGAGTGTTTTCACACGCGATTCGGTCAAACTCCACAGACGGACTAGTTGTGGCACCTAGACAGTTATCCTTAGGTCGCAGTTCACTGTCTTCCCACTTGGACTAGTATTAGCTTTGTCACGTATGGTTTAGTCTAGAGTGAGGTGTATGATGTGGTTCCTAATCTAACGCTACTCCTGAAGGTAATGAAAAGTAATATTAACTAATTTAGGAGAGGAAGGGTAAGAGAATTTAAACCAGCCTAAGTGCGACGAGCATCCGTTCCTTAATCATCCGTACACATCTTGGACCTCATGCACCACTACCATTGGGATTACCAAGGGCATGGCCTAGGTACACCACTAGGTACCAAGTAGTCACACTTAAATGCTTGTGATTAAGTCGTACTCATTCCGCGTTTAACATGAGATAAGGGTGAGAGAGACTAATTAGGAAAGCAGTAAATAACAATTAAATAAATAAATAAACAAAGTGAATGCTGCAATGATAAAGTAATCTCGATCTTTATTTCTGGTCATGTGCGTGTCCAAGTACGTCACACTCAAATAAGGATGCTGTACAATTACAATCACCACATTGCGGACAAACACTGGGAAATTATTCTATCTCTGGAAGGGAAAAACTGCTAGAGCTTTGCTAAGAAACTAAAACTGGATGCCTAAAATTGGGAAAGCCGCCTCTTATTTATAGACATTGTGGGCCGTGATATCATGTACGCAATATCACAGCCCATGGGATATCATGGTTGTGATATCACGACTGTGATATCACAGCAGCGATATCACGACTGTGATATCACAGCAGCGATATCACAACCAGCAAATTCATGACTCATCACCATTGATCACATATTATGAGAGAGAAGGAGTGTTTGCTTCTTCACTAGTCTCTTGTACCTATAGAATGTTAGAGGGAATGTTCAACACCTCTAGCACTAGTAGTTATGGATAGTAGATGTTTGACACCACTAGGATCGATTAAGACTAATTAGTAGATCCATGTGCATAATAGTTTAATAGTTGAACATTGGTTGAGGACACATGATCATGATCTCACACTTGATATAATGCATACTAATCTTCTTGTGCTTGTCTAGTTGATGTCATGGAGATGGCAAATGATTTGTGTATTCTATCTTTTGCCCATACTAATGCTTATGCTATGATTTGCTTAATATGCTTCATGGATATTAATGTGTGCTTATAGGTCAAAGTGCCTTTGCCTGGCCCTTACTCATGGGACTTGTCCTTGGTTAATCAGGAGAAACTACCAAGGTCTCTTTCTTAGTTATACGAACTCCCATTTATTTTTTAGATCATCAAGGGCTATGGGGATGAGGAGGGCTATAGGGTTAGCTTGATGTTAATTATTATGCTTTGTTACAATTTATATTTGATGCAATACACATATGATACATTTGTGATGGTCATCATTGAGTTTAGGATATATGTACTAGATAAAATATAGGGAACGTCATTTGGAGTGATGGTAAGGTAGACATTTCTTAAGTTTAAGACTTGGTTTGAGCCTAGGCATAACCACTGGAAGAGGCCACTTACCTACTAGTCCTCCAAGGATCTTGCTTGGCAAGATGAACATTGTGGCTCTTAGTGATGATCCTTTTTATGTACTAAATAAAATTATATTTCCTTTGTTTAGATGCTAGATATTTGGTAGGATAATATATGTTATTTTCTAACATATAAATGTTGGATCAATTATGCTTAGTATGTGTTGCAATTATAAACTTAAGCTTTATTCTATTTAGTGCAACACATGGATTAGCATTTTGATTTATGTTCTTGTAATATACTTTGAGGGTTCATTTACTTTTCATGCAACTAATCGATTATGTTATTCAATTGCAGTTAGTTAATTTGCATGGATACAATTGGTTTTAAGCATACACATATTAATGTTTGATAATCCCAATAGTGGATCACTTGGTATGCCCAGTGGTAAAACACTTGATAGCCCTACAGTATTAGTGCATGTTTAGGATGTGTATGGTGAATTAGGAACTCATACTCCATGCTAGGTTAGATTTACTTCTTGCATATAGACTAGTTAAATTAATATTTAATACTTTACATATTTTAATAGTAATAATTAGTCATATAACTTGAACCATTATAAATGTGATTGGGAAGATAATGATTAACATCTTAGTGCTTGGTTATCCAAGGCATCCATCTAGTTCTATCCATGGAATTTGATCGTATTGTGCATGAACACATGTAATATGTATGGCTAGATGTAGGGTTACTCAACTGCTCATCGTAAGTGTACTAAAAAGAATAACAAGCCTTCAATTACCAAAGTATTGAGATATCCCCTTAGTTCATTTGCTTGTGGTTGGTCAATTCGATGTTATGGATTTCTTGACTTGGTCATTTGATGATTCAAAAATGTTTGAGCATTGTTTAGAATTCATTTTAGAGACACACTAATGTGCAACAATGCTACAAGTTGTGGTGAAAGTACTAACTGAGACCATGGGTCATGGTTACGACCACAAGTTGTGGTCAAGGTTTGGCCAAATATTGCAAAGACAAGTTTCTATTCGTATTTTTGATAGTTTCTAAGAATACCACAGATCATGGTGAAGTCATGAGTTATGATAGGGTCATGGTAAGTTTTTTGTGGTTATTTTGCCTATCATGGTAAGTTTTTTTTGATTATTTTGCCTTTGTAACCCATTAGTTAGAAATTGGATTCGATCACACATCATGATGGTGGTCATGGGAAGATGTTTTACTATTTTTTCTCTTATACTTTATCATTTGGAATTTGCAATTGATCATGGATAGTTTTGGAAAAGATTGCACCAAAATATACAAAACAAGCAACAAGAATTTCTAGGTTTTTTTTCTTTTTTTCTATGAGATGAAATTTCTTTCATATTTTTGCGAAAGAAAACGGGGTGCTATGCTTTTACCTCTCATAGGTTATCTTTAGCCCACGCCTCTCCGTCAAATTATACTAAAAAATAATAGATCTACAGAATATTTCTAGTAAATAAAATCTCAAGTTTTTTTTTGTAAAAACAAAAAGAGGGGATGCCCCAAAAACCTTTTTGGAATTGATTTAGTCAAACTACTTGATCATGGATAGTTTTTGGGATTGTGGTGTAGGTTGTGATAATCTATTTTGGTGTTTTTGTATCTTCCTTACCATTTGTACCAATGTGAACGTGGTCAGGGTTCTCAACTTGTGATGTTAGTTGGTCTAAATTGTGTTCATTGGTCTTCAACAATGTTTATCAAACAAAATTTGGAGAAATTTTATCGAACGTAGCACAGGGCATGCAAAATCCTGGTTCTCGGATTATTCTCTGCTATGAAGATCAGCGATAGGGTTTTTATCGAACAAAATTTGGAGAAATTTTATTAGACGGGGCACGTCATGTAAAATCCTGGTTCTCGCATTATTCTCTGCGAAGAAGACCAGCGATAGGGTTTTGGCGAGCACTTGCGAAGACCTTCATGCCATTTTCTTTGCTTTCTCTGGTTCAACTAGACTACACACAAAGAACTACTCTTATTCCACTTCGGCAACAGCTGCGTCCGTAGAAAATGCATGGTCATCTCGCAGCTTCAGCTTCGTGGACTGCTCGGACATCGCCATATAAAATCCTCGGTAATTTTTGAAAATTCCATTTCTTTGCCGGCCGTTGCTATTTGGAATCAGATGCTCTACTCGCTGCAAAACGGATGGCAAATTCATGCGACTTTTGCGGAAAACCCTAAAATTTCGTTCCTTTCAACTATTGTCGCTAAATCGCTCTGTTTGTGTTCTTGTAGGAGAGCAAAACGGGAGGAGGGGGAACTAAAATGTTGTGGGAAACAACGCAGGTGAAGATAGGACTCAGAGCGAAGAAGGTAGACGGACGGCAACGGCTTGACCAACGCCCACGCCAGCAGCACCAGCAGTGCGCATGCCCATGGGACCCTGGCATCATCTATATAAGAAGGCATTTCGTGGTATTCTTCTTCTTCTCATCTCAACGCTTTGCTCTGCTCTAGCTTTGAAGCAATAGCATACGTTGTTTGGGTTAAAGAAGCAATAGCATACGTTGTTTCAGTTAAAGAAGCATACGCTGTTTCGGTTAGCGCTTTGAAGCAAGCATACGTTGTTTCTGGAACGATCTTTGATTTGCACCTTCCGTCGTTTCTGGAATCTTTGGTGAGCTTCAGCTCCATGGACAACAGCAACAGCAATGTTGCTTTGTGCTTGCTTTGATCATTCTTTCTGTAAGAATCTGCTCTGCTGCGGTAATCTTATTCTTTGGTTCTTGTTGTCGTCGCCACGTTTATGGCAATGGGCTTTTGGTTGCTGCCGCTGCTGTTGATTGTTACAGCAATTCACGCGGGGACCTTCCCTATGTCGATGCTGCCACTACTAGGTCTGAGGCTATGCGCCCCACTGCTAGGTCTAAGGGTATGCGCCCTGCTCATGAATGCATTATTTGTAACCACTGTTATCTGCCGTATTGGCCTGGGAAAACTTGTTACTAGACTTGTAAACAAATTTTTTTTTGATGCTGTCTTTGAATTGCAATCAAGGTTAATGGTAGAATGATAAACTAAGATTAAGTGGGGACAAGTTGTTACTGGATTTGCAAATAAGGTTTAACAAACGATGTTGTAACGTAGTGTATCAATTGCAATCAAGGTTAGTGGTAGCATGAATTATTAAGATTAAGCAAGGTAGAGTGAGAGCCATTTCCCCTCTTTCTTATTGTTAGAAGTGATGATGAATAGCGACAAACAATTGTAACAGTTTTTGTAAAAACCCAGAAGTTTTGAGGGCTAGTATTTCATATTTTGGATGCTTTCAAGGTGGAAGTTCTATCAATCATTCTGCCTGTTGATAGAGGAAATACTATGTTTATTTCTGTACATTAACTTTTCTTGTTAACCCCTCATTCTTCGTTTTTTGCCTAATTCAATCTTTTCATTTTTTTGGTGGCCTTTTGTGTAGTTAAAGCATTGGAAAATCTGTTCAATAGTTTGAATTCACCATCACAACTTACCAGGTGGAAATCTGGTGGTGGTAGCTCCTGTTCTCAGTTATGGAGAGGAATACATTGTTTTAGAAGAAGAGTTAACTGAAATGTATCATTTGATATATTGCCTTATATGTTTTTATCATATTCCCCAATTATAGATGTATGCATGGAAACACTTCACTTGTTAGTATGTCATAGAAATGTTAATTTCATATTCTTTGTGGGTATGCCAGAACACTCTTTGGATTAGGGCTGAAAGGAACAATGGGCTCCCAACTAGATAAGGTTTCCTCAGAAAGACGCTATACGACTATTATGTATTTATTTTTTATTTTGTTTATTCTGACTAAACGTTGTATTTTCTAATTGAGCTGTAATTTTAACCTCTGATTTTGATTTGAGGTACAGAGACTTGAGTGATAATAACATTTAGGACTCGATCCCAGATCAACTTCCTCCACGTGTTAGATATTTGTACATATTTTCCCTCTTTGTGTAACTAGTGATTTTTTGTCATTCATATGCCTTTACGGATAAAGAGACATAACTGCAACTGTAAGATGTACATTCTACAGAAACCTTGGTGGAAATAATCTGAGTGGCAAACTTACTTACCCAATAACAGCTATGAAGTCACTGAACTACTTGTGAGTTTTTGTGCTTCAAAATTATGTTATCTCTTGTTATGTATAAGATGCTTGCGAAAATATTTTTGCCACAAATGCAGGAATGAGTGGCAAACTTACTTACTCAATAGCAGCTATGAATTCACTGAGCTACTTGTGAGTTTTTGTGCCTCAAAATTATGTTATCTCTTGTTAGGTATAAGATGCTTGCTAAAATATTTTGGCAACAAATGCAGGAATGTTAGCCATAATTCTCTTTCAGGACAAATTTCTGATGTCTTCAGCAAGCTTTCAAAATTGCCCATTTTGTAAGTATTTTACTTCCTTATAAATAGCAACTGTTTCTTGACCATACAGTGTTGTAAAGCATCGTTATATTATATCATTCATATGCAAGCACTTTCAATGTTTAAAAAAAGATATTGGTATACTTAACAAGTTTTGTTCAAACTTTGTTGATCATTTGACAAGCTAAAATCCCTACTATAGTTTCAGATAATATTCTCCCTAAAATTATCTATAGCTTCAATATTCACAGTAAATTTTTTCCATAGTTGTGTCATTATCAAAATGCATTGCTCATGCCAGAGAAGTTTCTTTTTTCTTTTTGGTTTGAAAATGAATCGAAATTTTCGTAGTAATATTTTAGAAATATTCAGTCACGAAGAGTTTAAAACATTAACCACTAAAATTTTAGACAACACATATGCTAATGCGTGGGAATTCCCAACCCAAGTGATTGCTTAATAAAGCTGTCCTTGTGTTATGAAGATATTGCAAGGCCTTTTAGAGTGACAAATAATGCTTTCATCACCTAAATGGTCATGACATTTTATGCACCTCATCATCATCATAAATAGTGCGGTTTTAGGTTGCATCCCTGGGTGGTACCAATTAATCTTTAGCTTTCAGCATGTTCTTCAGGTTCAAACTCAAAAAAATTTTATGAACCCTGCTATCTTCTTGTTGAAGTCCCTTATGGAATGCTTTCTCTCCAATATGGCACAAGTACAAATTACCACAAAAATTGAGCTTAGTTGAACTCAAAGTAAATGTGTCACTCAATTTGTGCTACCATATTGAATCAGTTATACCAAGTTGATTACTAGTGGAAAATGTCTCTGATGGCTCTGATGCCAATTGAGATAGATGAGGACTGCCTAGTGTGATTGAACATGTTCAACTTCTAACATTTTCAAACAACTGGGCTAATTGAAATAGGATACTTAGAAAAAAGCTTACTGAAAAGTAAAAATTGGCATGCCTTTTTATAGACTTCTGTGATTTTGGTTTTATAAATTAACACAGTCATCACATCATATGCAAAAATAGGTTAATGAAGAAATGTTGATATGAAATTTCCTAATATAGCTGTCACAAATAGCTTTAGTTCATTCAAGATCTCAAAATACTTTTGAGTACTGCTGCACTTTCAATCTGCATCTAATAAATCTGCTTTTCATTCAGTCCACTTCTACAAGAATTTGCTTTGTTTGTATTGTCATGGAAAAGAGTACCAGCTCAGAAATATTGAAAAATTTATCATAATTATTATGCATCTTGGATATTGTTATGAAGATGGAAGGTCCACGGATGCAATAAAAAATCAGTTTCAGGTTCAGTTATGAAGATGTGTTGTAGCGTGTGAACAGACTATTGATATAAATATAATTCATTCTCATTTCCTATGAACAGCAATTACCTTTATGCATCTTGTTATCTGATAATGAGAATGAAGAAAGAGTGCCAAGATCTTATGAAGACGAAATGTAGTCGTCCAAGGATTTGCTTTTCAATACACTTAGATAGGAAATGTTCTCTTGAATCAGTGAGGTCCAGTTTCTTTGTAAGAATTAATAAGTTACATCCTTCCTCATTAGTGTGGTTTAGCTAGTTGGTAAGATGAGAGTCCTGCATATTGTAGGTATCCATTTCAACACAAATGACGTGCACAGGTATAAAGAAATTATGTAAAGAAATGCCCAAACTGAACTATGTTCAATAGAACCCTAGGATTACAAAATCTTCACATGGCTGTTATAAAATACTCAAGTTTTAGTTTCCGTGTCATTTATCCTGGCCCATATTATCAGTATGAATTTTCTTATAAACATCTTAAGAGCAAAGTATGCACATTTACTTAGTTTGAGGTTATATTTCCCATAAAGAAACCATCCTTTTTTTTGTTTCTGGATCTAAATGATTAAAACATGATGTTGTAGGGATCTATCCTTAAACTTTCACAAGGCATTCCCCCTAGTTTCAGGTCTTTGTCCAAGCTGTCTGTGCTATAAGTAAATGAGGCTTTTGCTGCTCTCCTTTACTTTTACTGTTTTTATCGCATTTAGTGTAAACTATTTTTTGAGGGGTTTAAGTATTTTTTATTATGTTCTGATAGACATTTGCAGAACAATCAGCTGAGTGGGCCACTTAATGTTATCTACTTTCTTCCTATAAAAGATCTGTAAATTTACCCTCTTAAAAATTTTAAGAATGTTGCTTTTTCTCTACTTTGTCCAGATTTTCAGAGATGGTCTACCGCAGTAGTAGTTACATTGCAGCCAACTTATGGTGTTTATAATTTTCATTTCAAATATCTAACACCATATTGCTTTTTTAATTTCTATGCTTAAATAAAAAGTGAAATTCTTGTAGCTGCTCTACCCACTTCACATGCTTAGCATTTAACTTATTTTATGAGTTCAAGTATCACAATGCTTTGTGATTAGTGAAACATAAAAATGCTTTTTAGCAAATGATATCTCCAATAGTTTAAAGCCTAAAGTATAGCATATAACTTCTTCTCATAAATACTAGATTTTTTCCTGGATTCAGTTCATTTTTTTGAAAATAATGTAATGCTCTCATCTTCTTGTCATAAAACACAATTGACTATAAGCTCACTTGCATCAATTTCCAGTTTCAAAAGCTTGGAAAAGTTTGGAATTGCAAGCACTGATGCACTATAAATTTTATCCTTCAAGACTTCAAATAAATTCTCTTAATCATCATCCCAAATAAAATTGATATTCTGCTTCAAACAAGAAATCATTAACCATGAAATAGAACTCAAATGTCAAAAGAATCTTCTATAAAAAGTAGCTAACGTAAGAAAAGATCTCCAACATCGGTTGGTGAAGACCAATCTTTAATTGCCTTGATCTTACTATGCTCAATTTTTACTTAGTTTTTGGAAATGACATTATTCAAATAAATAATCTTCCTCTTGAGAAAATAGCATTTCTTCACATTTACCACTAATTGAGCTTCATGCAACTTAGAGAAACCCTTTCTCAAGTGAAGTACATGCTCATCTTTGTTAGCACCATATTCAAGAATATCATTAGAAAAATACAATGTAACATTTGTCAATTAGTTCCTTCAAGACATCATGCATTACCCTCATAAATGTAGCAGAAGCATTGATTAGCCCAAATGGCATAACTAACCACTCATACAGCCTATTTGGAGTTTTAAAAGTGATTTTCCAATCATTTCCTGACTTAATTCTTATTTGATGATAAGCAGTTTTTAAATTAATCTTAGAATATGAATAATGTCAAGACTGTCATCGATTCTAGGTATAGGAAACCTATACTTAATAAGAATCCTATTAACAGTCCTAAAATCAATGCACATCCTCATTTCATTGGTATCCTTCTTAGGTACTAACACTAGTAGTACTAAACATGGGAAAATAAACTTCTAGATAAAATCATTTAAGCAGCTCACTCACCTTTCTATGAAGCTCTTCTCTATGATGTCAAGTCATTCAGTGTGCTCCCTCACTTGGCATGATTGCTCTTAGAATGAAATCAATCTAATGTTGAGTTGATCTCATAAGAGGAAAGCATTCTCAATTAACCTTAAACATATCAACAAACTTTTATGTCAAAGGTCACACCATTGTTGGAAGTTCATTTGCTTACTTTTCTTTATATTTTTACAATTTTAGAGGTAATAATGAAACCCTGCCTATCTTGTTCAGACAGACAGATAGTGAAGATACATTGATAAAATCAGTCAAGTGGGCAGATGAAACGTAGGGTGAGGAAAGGCACCGTTGCCATTGCAGTAATCAAAGCCAAACCACACATTGGTGGTAATGAACACCTTGAAATAGAACTTGAGTGAAAAGCTAGAACCAGACTGCAAATACACTCTGACCTGGCCAGGCCTCCATTTATCAGAGCCAAACTGTTTAACAAAGAAAGTGCAGATTGCACTATCCATGCAGTACCCACTTACCACAAAAGTTGTCAATTCCACATTTTGAAGAAGCCTTTCCACTGGTTCTCATATGTGGGTTAGGAGAGTAAACCAGGCGATGTCCATGGTTGCCTGTCTTTAGAGTCTCAGACATCATTTCGTTGCCATGCCCATCTCCAAACCGAACTCTGATCCCAGCCCCTGTTTTTGCAGAGTCTGCATAGGTGGTCTCTATTTATGCCCTGTTAACTGCACGTGCTGCTGCCCTGTAATTCCATTACAAGAAATCAAAGCTGTCGATATCATAACTGGGTGTGAAATATAAGTGTCAGCTGTTTGTGTTTCTTACTTACCATGTGCCTTTGTGGTGGAGACCATGGTCTAGATCCAGCCTTTGCAGCATGTACTAGTAGTACCAGCAGCAGTATGTTCACTGTTTCTTTACTTGGCCTAGCCATGTCATAGGAATCAAAATTCCAAGGTCTACCAAGAATAGATGTGCATAATCTGTGGAAATAATATCACAAGAAACTTGATGTTTGTAGGACCCAATCATAAAAAAGAAGATAAGAAACTTCTTAAAATAATTCTTTGAAAGAAATGAAGTTTGTAGGTCTTTGGATTAGGAGACTTGGACAAACCCAACCTATGAACAACCTTGGTAGAGATCACATTTTTTTCAACTTAATAAGAATGTGAATCCATTCCTCGCCAAACAAGCATTTAGCAATAATTTTAAAAATCATTTTCCTATGATCATCTTCAATATTGACATTTCTCATTAGTGTACAATAATTAATCTCATTAATGTTTTAATCATAGGTATATTATGGTTATCGTCACATTTTGAGACAAAAGAATCCTATTCTATTTGAAGTTAATATTCTATTTGAAGTTAATTTTCCTTCTAGGCCTCTGACTTGTTACATTTCCATTATTTATGGCCAATCTCTTAATAATTGAAGCATTGAATTTTGCTAGCACTCTCTTTGGATCAATTCTTCTAGAAACACCTGATAAAATCCTCCTCTAGTTTCTCTTTGCATCTTTCTTAGCATTCTTCTCTTTGTCCATCCCACCTTTGGGGAATTTAGAGTCTCTACCCATGAAATAAGATTTTGGATCACCTTTTAACTTATCCTACAACTTTCTCTCAATTTTTGAAGATATTTTAAGGCCTCATCCACTGTTTAAGATTCATAGAAGATAAGCTCTTGTTGATATTTCCTACTTAGAGTAGGTATGAAGTATGAGGCTTTCTGATAATCAGACCATTACATTTTTTCTTGATGAAAAACTTCATAAAAATCCATGTGATAATCTTGGATATTCTTATCGTCTTGTCTTACATACTTAATCTTTAGGATGGCTTCTTATCTATACTAGAACTCATCAAATGTTTGTTCATTAAATATTGCATAAGAGACCAATCTTTAATGGATGTCATGATTTATTGCAGGGCTTTCTTTCTCCTACTAAATTATAAAATATTGTGACGAGTGACAACTCGGACACCGTTCACAAATTATAAAATGAAATCATGCTTATTAATTATTATTTTTTAAATGCTAGTGTCCCAGATGTAATTCCCTTTGACTTTTCCAGTTCCGCAATTTTACGTACACTCTGTCTGAAGGCATGAAGCGTCAGCATCGATTTATGGTAAGAGAAGCGGCTCTGTCAGGTATGGTCAGAGAAACGGCTGNTATGGTAAGAGAAGCGGCTCTGTCAGGTATGGTCAGAGAAACGGCTCTGTCTGTGTCGGCTATCGGCTACCAAAAAAAATATAGGCCTTTAGTGGCCGTCAGTCCACCCCAAAAAAAGTCGCTGCTTTGAGCCACTGAGTAAATAAATATAACCGCGTCCCTCATCTCCTTCTGTCCTTCCACTTTATCCCATTCCGATGCTGCTACTGCTGTGCTGTCTTGTTATAAGTCCTGTGGAGGGGTCGGAGGAGGTTTTGTGTGTGTGTTTGTTTTCTTAGAGTTTCAGAGTTGTGAAAGGATGCTGTTGCATAAGTCGGTTTCAGCGTCGTTCCTGAGCAAAACATATGAGTTGGTGAACCATCCCTCCACGGAAAACGTTGTCTCACGGAGCAACGACAACCACACCACCTTCGTCATGTGGAGTCCTTCCGAGTTGGTCCGAGATTTGCTTCCCAACTACTTCAAGCACAACTTCTCAAGCTTCATTCGACAACTCAATAACTATGTCAGTATTTCTACTCTATTCTTATTTCTGCTCTATTTAAAATGCTCCATCGCCATTCACCGTGTTGAAATACAGCCAACCGACTAACATTCTCGATTTGTATTTTGGTGTTGCAGGGTTTCAGAAAGATCGTTCCGGAGCAGTGGGAATTTGCAAACGAGTATTTTCGTGAGGGCAAGAAGCATCAACTATGCCAGATACAGCACAACAAGATGTTGGTGAACGCTAGAACCCACATCGTGGGCGGCAGCTTGCTACATCGCAGTTGCAGTCACCGACGACAGCTGATGATCACGAATGGTCACCACTTTCTTCTTTGCCATTACAGCTGCCAGAGCCCATGTTGGCATTAGTTTTGGCATTGTCAGACAACAACGAGCGTCGCAGGAACTGGATGTTGGTGTCAGAGCTGACATATGCAAAAACTCTACAGCGACCTTCTGTGGTTAGTGCACATACACGTGAAGCTGCCCTTGCTGACGCCGCCATTGCACATGGCAGCCACTGTAAGTCCTGGGCTCTGGAAGTACTCGGGCATGGGCAGGTTCATGATATTATGGAAATCTCATCGTCGTTGCCCCTAGGTCTCTTGCAAATTTGGCGATGGCGCTCTGGAGGTTCCATCATTGAATCTGTGCAGCAGCAGTTCCCTAAAATTGTTTGGAGTGTGTCCCTGTGGCTCAGTCGGCTGGAAAGAAGAAGAGGAAAAATGTGCAGCCGTAGGGGGCCAGTGCTGAGTCGCCGCCACCTTCTAAAATGCAAAAGACAGAGGATTAACCAACTAATCTCATATGATAGCCCAAATCCTGATCCAAATGCTACCAATGATACATGTTCATTAACCCAATCCCACCAATCATTTTGGGACTTTGTCCCTGTCTTGTGTTCTGTAGATTTTGTTTCATTTTCATTTTTGAATGGAATGCATATAGGAAATTCACACAAACATTCAGTCCCTCCAATTTCCTACCGGCATTCCATGCAAAGATGAAAATGAAACAAAATCTACAGAACACAAGACAGGACAAAGTCCCAAAATGATTGGTGGGATTGGGTTAATGAACATATGTATCATTGGTGGCATTTGGATTAGGATTTGGGCTATCATATGGAGGCACAATTTCTCTGTAGCTTTTATGCACATATATGTTAGGGTCATTTGTTTCTATTAATTTCACTATGTGCCTATGCCAATTGTTCTACAGTACTGGTACATGGTAAATCTTTAGTCTATGCTTTTGTTACAGTCTCAAACCTCCTTGTAAAAATATATCTGATGCTGTGTTTCAAGAGTAGAATTCAATTAGTCAATGGTTTGTATAGGAAAAAAAATGGTCGGAGGACCCTACTTTCAGGATTTGTAATTCTGAATTTCCTTATTATTATTATTATCTATATGTGAATTACTTCCTCTGGTAACTGATGAAAATATTCTCAATGGGAACAACAGTCAAATTTTGTGAGGATTTGTTTCTTGTTGCTCCGTTGAACAATCTTAGCGGTTTTCTTTTGTTCATCTTCCGGGCTTTGCTGTCGTTCTGGTTTTGAAGAGTTTTGGGTCTGATGAACAGTCATCTCGTGCAACTGATTTAATCTAAAATCAGTCGGGGAGATAACGCAGCTGTTATGTCAAATTGTGTGCGTTATTATTTTTTCAGGGATAAAATATTTACACAATTGGACAAATAGCCTTGTATGTTGAATGAAGTCAGAGGTTTTACAGTACTGTTAAAGATTTGGATGGCGATGCCGATGCGGAAATCATGGTCCGTATCAATGATGCGGAAGTCTGAGGCTCTTGTTGGTTTTCCCTGATCCAATTGCAGCACTATCATTGTAGGAAGTCACTGATCTATCAACAATGTCTCAGCTGGTTAAATATAGACTGGGATACTATTCTTGTGCTTATGAAGCATTCACAATTGCGTACAACTTGGTTTGGTTTTGTACTTCAAGTAGTCAGCTGGGTGTGTTGGCGCCCCATGGTTTTCGGTGCCTAACAGCAGCAAAAACTGTGGATTTAGATAAGGAAATTTTGTTTTTGGAAGTTAGGATAATATGTATTCAAGGATAGCTCATTGGGCCAAGTGAAAAAGTGACTCACGGTTTTGAGTCACTCTTTTCAGATACGTTGAAACAATCTCTGACAAATGATGCCTTTCCTAAGTCAAGGTGTTTTACTCCATGATTTAGCTCAAGCAAATAATACTGGATGGGGGTAGACAAGTCACTTTTACCGAGTCTAAGAAATCAATTACAAAAGTTTTTATTGTAAATGAAGCCATATTGATTGTAAGCTATTTTATTAATCTATTTTTGAATTTCAATAGATCAGCTGTCTTCCAACCTAATAAAATATTCAATTTTAATTTAGTTTCATAATGCGTTCTAGCTCTGGCTGTTGATGGAAATGATCCTTTATGCATTCAAATTTAAAGAAAAAAAATGTTGTTAATTGTACGAAGCTTATCATAAAACTTAGAAATTGTAGGCTTGCTTTTGATATAAAAGTTCATATATACCTTTTTGCAACAACCCCAATGGACATCTCTTCGTTCAAGGTTGCCACCCCCAATTATCTTCACCTTATCAACTTCACTATGTTGCAAAGTCTTGATGGTGATATCACTCTTGTGGAGCTATAGGTGGCCTATTTTAAGTTAAGTCGGGGAAAGGCTCTTGGTTATGATGGTTTTCCCGTAGAATTTTTTCAAAATCATTGGGATTTGGTGGGAAATGATCTTCTACAGGTCATTAACGAGGCTATCTTAACTAGTTCCCTCGGGCCCAATCTAAATCAAGGGGTAATTTGTCTCCTCTGCAAGTCTGGGGATCTTGCCGATATCTCCAATTGGCATCCCATAACTCTCCTCAATGTAGTGTATAAAATTTGGGCTAAGTGCCTTGCCTTATGACTAAAAAAAATTCTTGGCCAGATCATATCTCCCCAACAAACAAGATTTGGTCTTGGTAGATATATTTTAGATGATGTGGTTGCAGCATGGGAAGGTCTCAAGTGGGTCGAGCATGATGGACAAAATATTCTCCTAGTGAAACTTGATTATGCCAAGGCTTCTGACAACATAAAATGGGATTTTATCTTGCAAACCATGACCAAACTTGGTTTTGGACCTAAGTTCCTGCATATGGTGAAATGCTTAGCCACTACCTTTGACATTATCTTTCCCTTTCCAATACATAGGTCAATGCGACAAGGTTGTCCCCTTGCCCCTTATCTCTTTATCATCGCCGCAGGCTTTCTTTGTCATCAGATTAACATGGACATTCAAACGAAAGTTCTCATTGGGGTTTGCCTATCTTCCTCTCAACAACAGCACCTCAATATGCACTTCGTCGACGACTCTTTCTTTCTAGTTCAAAACATAGCCGCCAATTTGCACCGCCTCTTATCAAGGGTGGAGCAATATTGTACACTCAGGTTCCACTATAAATTGGAATAAATCCTCTGTTTATAGCTTTTCAGGTAATTACAACTATGTGACCAGCTATAACTGGAAGCGGCTCCAGGATCAAGACATTGTTAAGATTCTGGGGATTCCTTTCCATTTTAGAGGTTTAACCTCTGTTCTTTGGGAGAAGGTTATTTTTTGGATTCAAAAAAAACTTGATAAATGAAAGACTAAACCCCTCACACTTGCGGGTAAATACCTTGTTTGTAAGTCCATATGTGCGTCCACCCATGTGTATTACTATTCGTGTTGGGCCCCCTTCCAAGCTGCTTACCAGAAGCTTGAAAGGTTATTTCGTGACTTTATGTGGTCCTCCAAAGATTCTTAGAAAGGATTTCATCGAGTTGCTTGGAATATTGTTACTCTCCCCAAGAATAAAGGTGGCTTAGGTCTTTTGAATTCCTATAAGCAGGGAATTACCCTGGTTGCTAAGTGGTTGGTTTAGCATTTAGATGCTTTAGACATCATTGGGACCCTCCTCCAATTAAGGCTTCATCAAGCATTTCCTAAAAACAAGCCCTTCTGGAAAGGTATCCATTTTGTCAATTGGATCTTTTCCCCCCTCACTATCATTCTTCCAGGTTCTCACGTTTTCAAAACCATTTGGAGGGCCTGGCAAATTTTACATAGTTACATTGACTAGACTAATGTTAAGATCAACCCTACTATCTTTTCTAAATTGAGTCCATGGTGGTTACCTCTGTCGCCCGCTCCCCTTGCCATCATAAAGGCTAAGGTGGCTAGCTTGTGGTTTCGAAAAGGTGTCATCTCCTTGAATTATCTTAAGCTGGCTAGCCGTTGGATTTCGGGGGTCAAGTTCAACAATTTGTATGGGGAGTTGGCTGCAATGAACCATTGTCTAGTCCAGATCTACTCATTTCTCCACGGTCATTAGCACGTTGATATTACAGTGCAAAGCCCTTTTCAAGGCCTTCAATGGCTTAATGGGGTTAAACTCTTACCCTACCGGCCATCTATCCCTTTTCATCTTATGCATGACCCATCTGAGGTCATTCAACACTGCAATAAGCATTGGCACAAACACGAGTTAGTATCATTTTGGATCCCTCTCTTCCAAAATATTTGGAACCTTCTAACCCTCCCCAAAATTAAGTAGTTCCTCTGGTGTCTCCTCCACCATGGTCTACCTATTGGTAAATGGTTAGAATATCTAGGAATTCCTAATTCCAATTGCCCTCTTTGTGGTGGACAAGATGACTTTGTCCATGTGTTTTGGCATTGTCCCTTTGCTCAGCATGTGTGGAAGTGGCCTTCCATAGTTTTTCCTTCATACAAGCTATCTCAAGAGGACATCATATTTGGGTTTTTAAACATTACTTATGCTAATCTCAAGTTTCTATGAAAAGTTATTAGGCCTACTATTTTATATTATATTTGGAAGTGAAGATGCAATGTTATATTTCAAAGGATAGATTATTCTAATAAATGTTTGTTCACCAGGTTGGAAGAAGTTGCAGATCTTTCGCCTCATTCATTTCCAACTCACATCTCAAGCATCCAAGTTCAATTTGGATAGACATCAATTGGTTCATCTCTTGCAGCTGTGGGAAAGACTTACGCATTCCAGTAACACTCATCATCAATAATCTTTGCAAGGAAGCTTTCCATTTTTGTTGTGAGGAGTCACCTTTGGAACTCTCTCTATCCTTAATTGAGAGCTTTTTTTTTTCCTTATCTAATTCTATGTCCTTCTATCTTGTAACAAGTCAGCATGGGTGGACGTTCGATGGTGCCCCAATTCGGGTTTCCTACCTTAATACTTGTTTATTTATAAGGCTGGTCCCGAGTTTCATGCATATTGCTCTCAGCTTCCCCCTTCCCCTTAACCCTATGACTTGTTCAGGTTTTTGCAATTGATACACTGTTAATATCAATAGAACTTCTTTTCGGGGTCCAACAACCCCCCTTATAAAAGTTCATATTTTGATGTAAGACTGTGATCAAAACACTAAATTTATCATCTTCAAGTCATGTTAAAATACAACAATATTGATATAATAACAATTTTGCTAAGCTTATTACATGCTTGTAATTATTGTGTATGTTGCAAGTTGGGAAAAGCCTAGAAAACTTTTAACAACACTACTAAACATCATGGATAGTACACAGAAGAATTACATAAGTTAGGATTTAATAAAATATTGCAAAAGGAGATAACAGACAAAAGCAATAAAGTAATAAAAAACTTCATTAAAAAGACTCATAAATCATATCTTTGTAAACTATTTTAATTCAGCTAACGATGTGGAAAGATCACTTGTAAACATAAATCAATGTTACTAGTATGAAATAATAGGCTGAAAACTTCATTAGCAAAGAATGAATTTTTTTGTTAAAGTAATTGCATCTCAAAATCTGTAGATGCACCATGCAAAGGTTTATAAGCAAGTCCAACATCTCTTGTAATCTTGGTTAGGAAATATGCTCTCTCCCAAACTTTTCCTAATCATATAATCTTTGATTAAAATCTTCTATGATAACCCAATGGTCCATGTTGGAGATTGTCATGGATAATGCCTTGAGTTATTCTACTTGCTTCTCAGACATTTATGGTTTCTAGAAATTAGAAACCAAAAGCACGAAAGCATCATCATAAACTTTTAAAATGGAATCAAACATGTAAAACTTTTGAAATGTCATTCTTGGCTAACACAACCTAGTTTAGAAAACCTTGCATTCCAACCTAAAATTTTTATCTTTGTTAGCAGGAAGAGTCACATGAAGTTTATAACAAGTTGGGAGTCAATGATTGCAGTTGGAAGTTATTTGGAGTTGTTTTGTGGATTTTGGTTGTTTGATGTAGGTAGTTATAGTTGTGTGTGACTTGTAGCCAACAATAGTAAGTAGCTGCAAGTTGGTACCACTTGCTACTATTTGTAGTTAACTTCAAAGCCATTTTATTATTTTTTAGGTTGAAATTAGGGTTGCAAGGAGATTGCAGCTCACAAGGGGTCATAGTGATAGAAAATGATGCACCTTATGACTACATGTACTAATTGTTTTACCCACTTCTCTTCCTTCTCATTAGCCATTGGGAGCTTGGTTACACATATCTCTACGTTAGTTTTCATCTCAATTCATTGGTCATTAATTTTGACTTTAGTTTTTATCATAACTCAAAATTGATGCAAAAATTAATGAGCCATCTTATTTTCATCATCATTTTCTAGAAGATCCTCTTATCAACATTGATAAGTCCTCTATATTAATGTTTTACATTTCAAACATCATGTCAAGTAATCATAATATTGATCTAAGTGTCAAATCATCTTTTTAGGGTTATCTTCATGACTTCTTTCGAATTGACATTAAAAATGACCACTAGTGTCATTCTTTACATCATTTTTTATGTTTTGTTCATTGTCTTTGTGAAATAGATGTGCAAACTAATATAATGTGCCATTTCTTATGTTATTTATTACTTTTCATACATTATGCTCAAAATCAACACAAAAATCAATGACTTGCGTCATTGTTATTGTCATTTCTAGGCTTAACAAACTTGTAATAATTAACATCATTATTTTTTTTGCATATTATCTATATCTATCAAGGTTTCTTAGTGTATCTTTATTTTTCCTAAGCACTCTATATGCATAAGTCTCTTTCCCACAAAACCTTTATTATCTCTATCAATCTTGTATAAGGGTTTTGTTTATTCATTGTACACATATACTTAAGAAATGAAGTTAGGGCTCTTCCTCTTTATTTCATTTCTAGATTCTAGTTGTTTACATGTTTTAGTTTCTTTATTATTGATTTTGTAATTACCATTCCCAGTTATATTACCTTTCATTCTCACTACACTACTAGGTATAACATCATTAGCAAAAAGAAAGTGAAATGAATTTTTTTAAAATCTATATTTTTTATAGCAAAAATATATACTAATTTCAAATAAAATTTTCTATCTCATTTATATTTCTATGTTGGTTCTAGCACACACTTTGAACATTCACACTTTACCAACATTTATTGCTCATGTTGTGGATTTTAAATAAGAAGAAGAAATAAATTCTACAAACCAAAATTCAAAGTAATTGAAGCTCATGTCTACATATGGAAGTACAACAAATTAAAGTGAAAACATGAAGATAAAAGAAAAAAGTTAAATATCAATAAAAGATCACTTAGATTTTTTTGTAACATAGGAATGGAAACCTTGTAAATTTTTTTTTTAAAACATTTTAGATCATATAGGATAATATAGGAAAATCTATTTATTTTTTTCTTTATTAAAAGTTTGATGGATGGATGCAATAATAGAATGACCCCAATCTTACATGTTTCTTTAATTCCTATTCTATTTTTCATGAAAATAAACTTGTCCATTCATTAGTTATAATGGCCCCATTAAATGCCTATAATACAAAGGCATATTATGTTGTGTTTTGATTAAAAAGCAAAAATATTGATTTGATTATGAAATTTCTCTCCTTATTCATCAAATTTATCTCTTATTCATTAATTAATCATTCATCACGTTTATCAAAATTCACCAATTTATCAAGGTTTCATGCATTATCATACTTCATTATATTTCATGAAGTCTAAAAATCACATTTGGGATCACTTTTTTGTAATGAATTTTAACTATCAAATCAAGTCAAAATTTTATAAATAGGTAGATTTTTGAAAGAGCTTTATATCAAGTGTTCACTCATTCCATAACTCTTTTGAATTGCAAAGATATTCATTTCATAAATCACCAATTTCTATCATGGATGCTGAATAGTTTTATTCAAGATTTTTGAGGTTAGATTTGAATCATTAAATAAGTTCCAATTGATCTAAAATTTTATAGGCTTATAGAATGCATAATGAGCTTTCCAACAAGCCTAAGGTTAGCCCAAAACTCACCTAGATTACAAAGATATCATAGCTACAAAATTAGAAAAAATTTAGTTTTTTACAGTTAGGCCTCTCACATTATTCGATAAATCGGGTTGCTAAAAAAATCCTAAAGAATAAAAAATTATTTTAAATCTTCTTACTTAAGAAAAATCCATAGTCAAGTAGTACAAATAATTACTCTTAATGTAAACTTAGATGCACAATTATAGGTGAATTATCTTCTCCATCTTCTTTTAATATATTAGAGTTTATTGTCTTTTTATTTGAGGGGCTATATTTATAATATTTTTATATAAAGTTTTAGTTTTAGTTTCATGATATTGATTGTTGGTTGTTGGTTACATGGTAACATGGCTTACTGGTGGACCAACAATCCTAGTGTAAGGATCTATTGGAGGAGGTTTATCAACTAGAGGTATGGGCAGGTTGCAAATCTACTGGCAATGATTCAAAGCTCTATTTAGACCTAAGTGGCTTTATTCTCATTCAATCCTTGTTCAAATTTGTCTCTTGCCTTATTATTAGCATGTAGTTTTAACCAATATCCCTAAGAAATGTTATTGTGTGTTATTAAACTTTAATGAAGGTACCTTTTTAAGCATCTTGTTATTTATTATGTTAATCTATGAGTAGTAATAGAATTTCTTTCTATACATATCTGTTGCTGCTACATTTCAGTTTATTTTTAGTTCACTCATATTTATGAAATACTTACTTTTGCACATTAATAATAATGAAGTGATAATTTTAAAAGTTAAACACCATGTTGTCCTCACTAGCTGAGATTGTTCCTAGGTTTTTGTAACCATACAAGAGATGCCCTAGGCAATAGTCTCTTAAAATGAGTTTTTTGAGGGTGTCATTGTGTGACTCAAATTTATGCATCAACATATACATAAGTAAATTCCAATTTTTTGGGGTTTTCTCCTTGCTCCACTAAGACTTAGAGAATTTTTGGTTTTTGCTCTCTCTTGAACACATAGAAAATTTCTGGTTTTTTAGCCAACACTTGGTAAACTTTTTAGTTTCCTAATTTCGTGGCATTCTAGCACTTTCAATTTTCCCCCATTGCCCTGTTGTTACTCTAGCACTTAAAATTTCTTTTGCTCTTTGGTTTTCCTAGCACTTAGACAATTTTGTAGCTGTCACTTAGCCCCGCCTTGCTATCTAGCCTTTTACTTGTGTATGAAAGTAGTTTCCTCACTTGCCCATTAGCTTCCCAAGTTGGACTAAGCCTTATAGCCTTGCCTCTCCCCCAGCATTTTAATAAAAAAAAAAAGTAATATAAAAAATTTACACATGTGAGGCACTACACTTACACAAGTCAATGTTGGTGGCACACAGATGCATCAATGTTCGTGGTGCATGCACACCACTTGGATGGCCATGTGCTGATGGCCCCCTCTCTGCCCACCATGATAAAATTTCTTAAAGCACTACTCCTTGTCTCCTTGGTGCTATGCCCACTTTGGCACACATATTGGCATATTCACTAGGTGCAGGCCTAACGGTTGTAGCTCATGCCCTCTCTACCACCATTCTCCTCTCTTTTCCCCTTCCTCCTACCCTTCCCAATGCTTTCCCCCTTTCTTCCTTACTAGAAAAGCTCCAAAAACCAACAAATACCTAGCCTCAAACTTTATCAATTTCACCCATAGGGGCACTAGGAGTGGAGATTCCCCTCCATGGATAGCACTCACGAGCCCCTCCTCAAGGGTAAATCTATCCTCCATGAGCATAAATCCACATTGTTCCTTCATCTTTTTCACCTCCAAAACTCCTATCTTAAACTTTCTCCTCTTTCTTGTGCTATCTTTTGCCCTCCCTAGCTCATTGTGCAACACAATGCTAGTGCAAATTAATGAGGCATGTGCTAGTGTTTCAGCACACTACACATCAATTGGTGACACAGGCCATTATGGTTATTGTAGGCCTCGCTAACATGCGGGCATCCCTCTACTTCCCATGTCTTGTTCCCTACCCCATGTTGTGAAAATAATGGAAAATCAACACGACTACCAAAATCAAGAGTGAAAAGCAACTTACCTAGGATCCACAAGTGTAGAGCTCTCCCTAGCCTTGATCTTGTTTTCATGTGTCCCTTGGTGGAAGCCATTGACCCCTTTGTCACATGCACCCTTCCTTTTCACTCTAAATGATACCATTTATTCCACAAGCAACAACAAGATCCAACTCTTCCCCTCTTACAAGCTTCAAAAATCACAAATTGTAAAATACCTATATCTTCTTTTACACTTTGTTTTTAACCTCTTTCTTCCTTTTCCTCCTTTGACTTTGTCATTAGTTCACTTTTTTCCATCACTAACGTGAGACCATGCATCCCCAATGGATGCTAATATAGAATCCACGTCACCACATTAGCCTCTTGTGTGATTGCTATGCTGCAACCTCAGAACTCCTCACCAACATCCTAAGATACCTTAGAATCCATCCTATCTTATCCATGTGGCCTTTACACACTCTCAAACTCCAAATTGTACATAAAAATTAACTTCAAAAGTCAAAAGTGCAAAACTTTTCTAACTTCCCCCTCTCATGACTTAGAAAATTTTTTAACTCTTCCTAGCTCTAACTTGTAAATTTACATGTAAATTTTCTAACTTTGGGATTCACATTCTCTCCCCCTAAAACTATCATTCTTCCTCGTGCTTGTAGGCCACAGACCCTATCATCCTCCATCATTTATGTAAATCCCTCATCTTGAATGGATCCCATGACCAAGTCATCAAGTCCCTTAATGAGGATTTGATTGATTATCTCCCTTACACCCCTTAGGTTCCTTAGATTCTATCATCTCAACACTCGACATTACTAAGTAGCACTTGATTCCCCAAGCTAACATGGCTTTCTTGGTGATGAATCATATTCTTTCTAAGTCTTGATATAGTAGCCCATGCTATGATATTGGATACTTGATATTGTGAGATGCATGCTTGCCACAATTTATCCAATCTTTCCTTAGTTGTAGCAAAGCTCTTATTGGTTTTCCTTTCGAAAGTTAGAATATTTTCTGAGTGCCCATAATAGGAGTCAAAGAAGTGTATGAATCTTTATTTGAGCAATGATGTACCTGAGCACCTCAGTGTGAACAACAATAAAGACGAGCTTTTCTAATCAAACCTTGCAACACTTGGAATAGATTGATTATTTCATTTATGAACTTCTTCATCATGCACTTTGCTTTAAGGAATTCTAATTAAGTAATTAATATTAATTAAATAGTAAACATAAGTACAACCACTTCAAGCATACGTTTGACACTTGATAACTCAGTAGCGCTATAATGTGTTCAAGATTTATACGGCAAGTGGGAACATATGCTTATGTTGCGATTAGTTAAATAGTAGCTAGTTATTATATTAATCAAGCATTTAATTACTTTATTCTTATTCTTAGGTGACTTAGACCATAAAAGGTAAAATGATAAAAATCATATGCCTCTTACAATTAACCATACACTTACACTTCACAAGTGGAACTAAGAAGACAATGATTGCAACAGTTAGATTCACTTCTTAGAACCTAGTGTACTTAGAGAGCAAAAGTCTATAGAATTTGACTAGATCATTGAGTGAACACTAGTGATTCATATGGTTGGGCATAGGGACTACTTGCTACTCATGACTTGGACTATGAACGAGTCCTAACTAACGATCCCCATGTTAAATTTTCCATCACTAGCCACCAAAAAGAGGAAACGACCCTTCAACAAGGGGAAAACTTGCCCAATGAAATTAGAGAATCCATCATAGTAACACTTAGAAAATATTATATCACTTTTTCTTGGGGCTGATGACATACCTAGTTTAGTCTAACATAACATCACTTTTAAAGAAGGATCCAAGCCTGTTAAACAAAAAGCTAGAAAAAACAAACTTGACTAAGCTTTAGCCATCAAAGATAAGACTAGAAAGATCTACAATGTAGGTTTCATGCATCCCATAGACTACTCAGACTTGGTATCCAATATGGTAGTTGTACCTAAGAAAAATTGAGTTATTAGGATATGCATCAATTTTTGTAATCTCATAAAAGTAACACTTAAAGATGACTTCCCATTTTTCAACATTGACAAACTTGTAGACACAATGGCAAGTCATGCTTTACTTAGTTTCATGGATGGCTTTTTAGGTTATAATCAAATCCAAATCATCCTTGAGCACCAACATTTCATCACTTTCATGATCCCATAGGGAACCTTTTGCTACACAAAGATGTCTTTTGAACTTAAGAATGCTGAAGTAATGTGCCAATGAGTCATGACCTTCATCTTTAGTGACATAATGTTTAAACCATCAACAACTATGTGGATGATCTAATGGTCAAGTTTATCATATCAACCAATCATCCCACTAAGCTAGATATAGTCTTGGCCCAATGCAAAAATTATTGTCTTCACCTCAATCCCAAAAAATGTATCTCTAGTGTAGAAATAGGCAAATTGCTAGGATTTTTTGTTTCAACTAACATTATCATGGTAGACCTTAAAAAAGTCAAGGTAATCATGAACCTTCCATCATCTAGGTGTTTAAATACATGCACATCTTATAAGATCAAGTTCAATCGATTCATCATTTCATATGTAATCTAACCAATGAGTTTCATCCCCTTTCTCACATTCTTAAGAAATCAACTACTTTCAACTAGTACCCAAAGTGTCAAGTGGACTTTGATGCAATTAAGCATGCTCTTACCAACCTTCGAGTCCTTCATCCCCTTGAAATCAACTTTCCTTTTTACCTTTATCTCTTTAAGTCTAACCACTACATTGTAGTCATGCTTTGCTAATGGCATGAAGATGATGTAGATCTTCTTGTTGATTATATCTCTCACCCCTTCTTTGATTGTGAAATGCACTACATGGATATCAAAAAATCTTACCTAAGTCTTGTCTTTGCCTTTATGAAGTGATAACACTACTTACTAGGGCCAAAGGTTCATGTGATCTACTAAGATAATATCTTATGATCTCTCACTACTAATCCTTATGATAATAATAGTATGAAAAAATTGAAAACATTACTCATAGAGTTTAACTTATCCTACCTTGCCCAACACTCTATCAAATACCAAGTCATAGTGGATCTAGTTACATTAGCACCACTATTGAAACCTTTTTTAGTCACCATTCAACCTCCACCTAAGGAGCTAAGTGAAAAAAAGATAAGTCCTCTTCCAACTCCAACATTAACAAATGAGGATTTCAACTCATACTTGTATTTTAATGGTGCTCATAAAACTCATGCTTTTACTACAACTTGCATTCTTTATCATCAAGGTATGGATTCTATACCTATCAAACTTATAATCTTAATTTCCATGCATTATAATCTAGCTAAATATGGGGTTCTTAATTGAGCTTTCTAGTCATCAAGGTTTATTCTTAGCACTTCAATTAGAAATTAAGAGGCTTTCTATTTGTAGTTATTCTCAACTTGTCATATGCTAAGTTAAAAATGAATGCACTTGCAAGGTTGAATATCTTCAACCTTATCTTGACTTAGCCAAAAATTTGGTTTTTCAATTTGATGAATGTTTACTCATGTATATATATCACTCGAAAAACATGCTTATTGATGCCTTAGCTACTCTCGCTCTTCTTGCAGGTTCTCTTTTCCTTAAAAATCATCTAACTATATTTCAACATTGAATTTAGTCCTAAATGACTTGAAATGACTCATCTAAGGCACTGACGACATCACAGGCTTCAAAACTTGGGATTTGAGCAGTTTGACCCTGGGACCCTAGGACCAAATCTAGTGTGGATGATGATGCTGATGTCAGTTTCAATAGTTGTCACATGGTTTGCAACATCCTCAGNGCTGATGTCAGTTTCAATAGTTGTCACATGGTTTGCAACATCCTCAAGGCTCATCTCACCTATATTTTGACACAGACTTGGCTTTCTAGACTCTCTGGAAACTAGTTAACATTGGTTTTGGCACTCTGAATGGTAGTTTTGGCAAGTTTAAGGGTAGTATTGATAGTTGAGACTTGAAATTTTTCTATCTCTTTTAGGTGATGCTAATGCTAATGTCATCATCCTTCTAAGTTACCAAGATCAATAGTCTATAGTAATTCCTTGCTCTACAATCTCTTCCAAGTTGTGAAAACATCATCATCGTTCATTTCAACTTTGATTTGGAAACCCTGAGAACATGAGAAGTTAGTTTAAGAAAATGTTGCAAATTATTCTAAGAAGCTAATTGATGCTAATGCTAACACTAATGTCAATATCAGCGCTAGCACTCTCGGTGACTACAAAATGTAATCCTTGACCTTTATCTTTAATAGTTGACATTATCCCTTGGCCTTGTGAGCTCTTCAACATCATATTAACATCATTGGACATTAGTTCAAGTGTTAAATGGGGCCTTGAAAGGCTCAATCCAGCACTTGGAAAAAATTGATGAAATTTTTTTGTTGGTGATACTAATCCTAATGTGACATCAATGCCACCTTTAGTGGAACTCAAATAAATTAAGTCCTAAGATCAAAATGGTCTAATTTGAACTTCACATGAACTCCAAGTGAACTTGACTTAACTCTAGAGTTGAATTTAGTAACCCTAG
This sequence comes from Gnetum montanum, assembly GCA_015680685.1. Classification (NCBI taxonomy): domain Eukaryota; kingdom Viridiplantae; phylum Streptophyta; class Gnetopsida; order Gnetales; family Gnetaceae; genus Gnetum; species Gnetum montanum. The sequence continues at coordinate 35,240 of MNCI01032147.1, read as the reverse complement.
GCCTATAGATATGAGTTCAAATTTTAAATTTGGGGCTAATTTCTTGAGATCTAAAGCACTTGTCAATATTTCTAGAGATTAAGAGCATTTGCAATAAACCATCCAACATCTCACATATGCTTCATGACTATTATAACACCTCCATAGCTCTAGGACTAAAGTAGCATCAATGTCAGCTCTTAGAGAAAGAATGTTTTAGCATTAGTGTTAGTTTCCAAAGTTAAAATCTTTTTTGCTCCAACATCACTAATAAGACCCTTAAACAAAACAACCTTGTTTTGGTTCAGAATTGATTTTGGATTACTCCTATAGCTTCTCCATCCACATACCAATCCTCCAAAGGTTCAAACCCATATTTTTCTCTCTAATTGACCTCTTATTATTAGTTTTTCCATACTTACATTTTTATCAACACTTGTAGTTTTGACCCTTCTTAGGAGGCAAACAATTTCATTTTCATCAATAAAGCATTTGTATTATTTGGGAATGGAACCTAAACCCTTCTCCCTATATCGCAGCATCTCATATTTAATATTTTATGTTCTTTTACTTATTNCTTAGAGTAGTTTGTAGCATGTTTTTTGCTGCACAATTTAGAGGTAGGACTATGTTGCCTTGCATGTCTCTCCACCTCATTTTCTTATCCTAGAGGAAGATGAAAGTAAGATTTAGGTGGTAAGGATTAGTATGAGCATAAGTAATTAGGTGGTAAGGATTAGTATGAGCATAAGTAATACATGTCTACATTGGCAATCCCTAATGTTCTTCAGTAGCAATTTTGTCACTACTCTTGATTTCCTTGATAGGTGATAGTTGATCATTATGTAAAGTTATGTTAGAGTGTTTAGATAGTTTATATTAAGTGTGCTTTATGTTAAGGTTGTGAAGATTAAAGTTAGGTTATGATACAATGAGCTTTGAAAAATTTATTACTTAGTATAACATTGACTTATCCTCGGCAATGGCACTAATGATGAGTGGTGGAGTATCCAACACCCAACCATATGAGATACAAGTGTTCATGCACAATCCTGGTCGAACTCCGTAGATAAGGCAATGTGATTATACTAGTAATTAGTTAGCATTTGCGATTATTATCTTTCCACATGAGCTAGTAAAATTAGTTTATATGGTTTAACTCACAATGAGGTATATGATATTGATGTTGTATTGGCCATTAAGCTCCTAGTAAACATGAAGTAAAGAAAGGGTTTCTAAAGTTAAGTGAAATATAAAAAATCTAAGCTAGCGTATGTGATGAGTAGTCGGTCCTGATCTTCTAGTTACACCTTGGATTTATGAAACTACTATTGGGATTACCAAGTACTACACTACTAGACATACCAAGTGATAGTACTACTAGGTTACTAAGTAGTTACACTTACATGCAAGAGATTGCTCATACTCATTCTACTTAATGACATTAAAAGTAAATTATAGTTAAACATAAACATTAACTATGAAAATAGTAAAAAATAACAAAAATAATACTAAGTGTTGTTGCAATGATGTAGAGTAATCTTGATCTTTATTTTTGATCATGCAATGCATCCAAGTACATCACACTTGAATAAAGATTTCATTCAATTACAAAACATCACATTATGGGCATACACTACTAAGTACTAAATTCAAGAAAAAAAATTGAAAGAGTTCTATTACTAAGCTATCAAATCTACTATGAATTTGTGCATCCAAGTGTTGCTTATATAGGCTAGCATGCATCCTATGATATTATTTATATGATAACATATCTACAACATCGTAGATATGATATCATAACTATGATATTGTTGAATTAATATTTTTGGATTTATCATACCCTCACAATTGATTGAAAACTTGTCCTCGAGTTAAAACAAAATGAGGATGGAGTTCTTTACAAAATTGGGAGGTGGATTTATATGACACTAGCTTCTAGATACATGACTCTTTAGTGCTGCAATGGAGTTTACAAAAATAAATACATGACATGATAATTTTGACCAAAAATGAAAAACAAAATTTTACAAGGTTGAGTGTAGCCTCATGTTATTCCAAGTGGAGGTGGATCTTCCACAGGTTTCTTCCCCTTTTCATTAGGCTTCTTAAATTGGTACTTGTTCAGGAGCACCTGCAACTTTTCTTCTTTTGTCCTTGGATCATGGATTGTCCATGTTGATGAGCCAATGTTGGATGGATTTAGCATGTTCCATGGACATAGTAGTTGTAGAAAAATCTAATTGGCTTTAACATACTATGTCACAAACTTTCATTGCTCTTCTTCAATAGCTTTGGCCTTTTCTCTAAGTTCATGAGAGTCTATTAATCTTCTAGATAGATTCACTGCTACATATTTTTCGCCTCTAGTAGCCAACCTTAACTACTTCTAGTTTTGAGTTTGCTACTTGAATTTTTTGTAGAGCATATTTTCTATCCACAAAATCCTTTTCATACAAAGCATACGTGGCTACTACTTTTTATTCTAGTTCATTTTTGGGCCTACCTGTTGTTAACATGGCAACATGGCAACATGGCCAAGTTAGCATAACAAAGGTTTGCTAACGCCATGTATTCTTTTAAGTCTTCTATCTACATGAATTTATTTTTCACTTCCACTTGATAAGTGTCAGCCATGTTTTTTAAGATGGGTTGCCAATCAAGATTTTGTGCTACAGTCGAATTGATTGTGGCCTTTTCCATCTGGATCTCTTTCTCATTTATCTACTTGTACATACCCACTTGGTCATGGAAGTGTTCTTTGAGCCTTTCATGTTTCTTAGCCTCATTTTTCCATGTGCTAATTTTGATAGCTAATTTCTATCGAATGACACGTACCTCCTCCATAGAGAGGGTTTTATTTTCTCTTATAAGGTAGCTCATATCTTGGTTGACCCTTATCAGTTGCTCTCTCAATTGATAGATGCTTTCTTCTAGGGTGTTTTTCTACTTCTCTACTATGATTAACTTCATGTTGTCTATAGGGAGTTGTTTGTTTTCTTCCTATAAGACAGTAAGTGCTTTGGCATGGATATATGATTGGGCTTTGGCTACTAAAGCTTTTCATACTGTCTTTCCTTTCTCATATTCTATTTATTTATTATTCCTAAGGAGGAAATTGATATGATCAGTTATAAATTATGCTATGAATTGAGTTAGATATTTCCTTTTTACTCTAAGGGTTACAAGCTCTTCTTCTAATCGATGAAGCTCATTCTCAACAAGTTTTGCCCTAGTTTCAACCATGATTAATTTTCCTTTGGTGGAAATCAATTTAGACTATGTTGCAGTGCTATCACTAGGAATATAAAATAGATTTTTCATACTTGTACTATCTACAATAGTTTATCCAACACATCTTCATGTTTTGTAGGAGTCATAGAGGTACCAGCTAGCACTTGAACATCTTTGGTTCTAGAAATATTAGCTAGTGGCACAAAAGGTATATTAAAAGATTCTTTAATGTGATTTGTGATAACTTTTGTGGCTCCCACTATAGCATGGTGCTACATGACTACAACTATGGCTCCTTCTCTAGATTTAAGCATCACTTGGAATGATGTGGTGTTCTTGGAAATCTATTGTGACCACTAAGCCTATCCTCCTGATTGCAATGATATCTATCCACTGGTAGGCTTTGTTGAGATGGTTAGCTTGACTGCATCATCAATTACTGTGAATAAATTGGCCTCTTCCTTGTTATCCCAACTAATAGTTTCTAGAATTTGTTGCAAATGGCTCATTGAAGATTTATAATCTTACAATAACAGTGGTGAAAGTTGTGCTTCTTGCTACTATTGTCCTATGGATTGGGTAGTCTCCTTAGTGCCTAGTTGTTCTTCTAATTATTCCTTTTTGGGAGGCATTGGGTTAAGCATTTTAGCATATGAAGAATTTTGTGCCTTCCTCAATGCATCATTTATATACCCTTGGATACTAGCTTTTTTACATAACTTCTAAATAAGGCAAGGGAATGGAAGTGTTACCTTCCCTACCTTCTTTTCTTCAAACTACCTTTGAATTTCTATGAAGTAGAGTTGAGCAATGTTCACATTGAATTTTCTCAATAAAATTGCACTTCCTTTGGCCACATATGTAGAGATTCTATTTCGTCTTTTGGTAGGAAACATGTGATAATTGCCAATTTTGAAATAGATCTTTTCTTCTATAGTCAATTCATTATATTCTTTATCTTCCTTACCATACCCTTGCTATAACCATAACTTCCTAGTATCTGTGTCAAATATAGTTGATATCTATGCCACCTTTACTCCTTGATTAGGCACATTCAATATCTTTGCAACTACCTTAAGTAAGTAAGATACTAAAATTCCTTTAATTTTGATTGTTGCATTAGCTTCTTGATTTTCCAAAAGTGGAGTGTTTCTCCTAGATACCATTCGGGGTGGTTTGTCAGAGTAGGCCACAAAGGAGGTGACTGAAGTTGGGCCTTAATAGCTTCTAGAGAAAATTCCAAAAATGGACCAAAGTTAAGTTACATAGTTACTATTGACATGATGGATTTTTTGTAAATATCCGAAAGGCATTCAAGTGATAGTGTAAGTTGTTGTTCTTGGATAGGTACTGGTGGAACATCCACCTTTGCTTGAGAAAATTGCTCTTTGGTAGGAGTTTTTTGATGAATGCTAAAGGATTGTGCTTCCTACTCTTCTTATTCTTCTTGCAAATTTTGCTTGCTCACTTGTCCTATTCCATAGTCTCATGGTCTTTTGCTTATTAGTTGTGGGAGTTCTCCTTGTGCTCCTTTTTTTGGGGCCATCTATAATCAATCAAGGGTTTGAAATTACTATAATATTCTCATAAATGAGCAACACTTTGATACCTTACTCATACCCTTAGTTATATCAATTTCTTAATTAATTATGATTGTAGAGTTAAAATATTTTTTAATAACAACTCCATTAGTACTTTAAATAAGTGGCATGATCAATTAGAAGTCTTCTTAAAGTGGTTTTGGCCTTAACATGAGTGATTTACTTTAAAAATTTTTAATATGTTTTCTTAGAATTACCCTTATAATATCTTTTAGTTGTTAGCAATTTTGAAAAAATTGACTCAAATTTCTCTTACTGGCACCCCACACGACTAAGGTGATCACTCCAGGATCATGTATACTTGAAAATCATGTAAATTGAGGCAATAATGAGCAAGTTATGGGTGTTAGAAGTTGGGGTGTCAGAACTCTTAGCTGCAAAGAAAAATTGGCAACAACCCCCTTCTTATGAAACTTAGAAATGAAATTTTTTTTCAAACTCCCCTACACTATATATAGTATTTATATGTGTGATATTGTAAATGTGACATTGTAGATTCGATATCGTAGGTGCTTGCGATATCGTAGATATGATGTCACCATAGAAAAATCAAAATTTCTAAATGTTTTTAACAAAAAAAATTGAGTCCCATATGATAGTTGGAAGATATGCATCATGTTAAAAGGGTCTTGATATGGAGGTGATGCTTCAGTTGTGAAAAATAAGCGTTGAAAGTCTATGATTAAGGAATCTGGGTGATGTGTGAGGTAATGATGGAATGGATGAGAAAGACAACATTGTTGTGCTATTAGAATGGATAATCTGAATGATATGGGAAGTATTTATTATTATTTATTGAAATTTGAAGGCTCAAGATGATCTGGAATTGTTTGGCAGGTATAAGATACAATAGTTATACAAGTAGGTCCTCCTTAAACTAGGCTCCAACCCTTAATGCCCTTGTATAACTATGCCTAAAAGTGTCCTTAGGCACTTAAGGAGTTAAATGTACTGCATATTTGTTTAGCAAAACACGCATATTAGTATTACCAAATTAGAGAAATAACTCTATGTTACACAAAATCATAAGTTATGATTATTTAAATAGTGAGATGAAATGGTTTTAGAAAGGATTACAGAAATTGGGATTTGAGGTGTCTTACCATAGGCATAATGAATTCTTGTGTTTTATTAGTGGTTAAGGTAATCATTAGCCTTTCTGTCAAAGATTCAAACCAAGTCTAGACCACATTCTAGTGACATTGCATCATTTCATCTCTTGAAGTTACAATCGTAAGACTATTAATGTTACAAGGAGTATTGTCACTTGCTATATTTTCCAAGGGAGGAGTTTATTATTGGCACTTTATTTTTATTTTTACATTTTTGAGAAGCCACCTACCTTTAGGCATGGGTAACATATCTTTTTAGTGGGATCCCAAAAAACTTAGTTTGTGCCCTTTATTTGTTATTTGTGTCAATCTTCTTAAGGTAGCACTTATTTTACTCTTACTCCCATTATTCCTTAGATCTACAAGGATATAACACAACCTTAGTAACATGATAAAACTGACAATAATAATCCAAAGATCATCCACAAGTTCCCTTGATGTCACACCATTTACATTCCCTCTTGGTTCTTTACTTTTTTGTCTAGGCATAATGGAAATTTATTCTTAGTTTCATGATGGAAAGAATATCATTATGACTAGGGTAAGAACCTCTTATTAATGGAATGGATGGATGGATGATGTGGGATCACTGTGCAAGTAATCAATCTCTTATGACTTGATTAAATAGAGAAATGTTTATCTTATTAGGCTACATCTTGCCTTTATTTAAATGTGTCTTATTAATGAGCAAAAATGATTTACAAAAGGTTTGAAACAAAGTTAAAAAATGGGAAAGATGGTATAAATTATGAAAAAGTACAAAGAATGAAAAATGTTAAAGAATTAAAACATAGTAAAGAATATGAACAATTGAAGAAATGAAAAAGTATAAAAGAATAAGAAAATTATGAAAGAATGTGAATAATGAAAAGAATTGTAAAACAAAGAAAATAGAAAAACCACTAAGGTACCTATAGCTGTAAATGGACTTTCCCATGACTATTAAGAAGATCAAGGAAATGGAAGATAGAACAAATGGAAGACTGGTGAGTAGGTTGGGTGGATTTCTTTGAGTACTCATAGTATGGTTTGACTTGTTAGATGTTGACAAAGATAAGCTTATGTGGGCTTGATGGGTGATGAATATGTAAGGCATTGGATAGATATGTGGAGTGTGCTATGTATTTTCCCTCTTAAAGTGTTTGAAATTTAGCCTTTTGGGGTAAATAATTAGGATTGTAATAGAGGACATTGTCACCCAGTTGTATTACTAGATTTTTTATTTGCAAATCATGCCTAATTTTGGAATAGTGTTTATGGACTTTACTACCCATAAATTCAACTTGTCTATTTTCATCTAAAAGATTCAGATTCATTACACATTCCTTTTGTGCTAAACTCAATTCAAGGTCAGGTTCACTTGTAGTAGCTAAAGTGTGAAGCTTTGCTTAGATTGGAGGTGTTAGTGACTTTTCATAGACTAACTCATATGGGGTGTACCCTATAGGTAATTTCTAGGATGTTCTATAGGCCCATAGAGCATCGTTTAATTTTGTACTCCAATCACATCTAAACCTATTAATCATCCTAGTAAGTATTCTAGTAATTTGACGATTGGTAACTTTAGCTTGACCATTTGCTTGGGGATGATATGGTGTTGTTAATTTATGATTGATTCCATGTTGTTGCATGAGTTTCTTAAAGGTAGCATTGATGAAGTGGGTCCCATTATTTTATATTAGTGTTCTATGTACTCCAAATCAATTCACAACATGTTGTTGGAAAAACTTAGTAGTTGTTTTTGCTCTACAATCTTTTACTGCTATTGTCTCTACCCACCTTGTGCAATAATCCATAGTCACAATAATGTATGATTTTACATTTGAAATTGATTGAATGGATCCCATGAAATCAATTTCCTAACTATCAAAAGGTTCTAGTAGTAGTATCAAGCATTGTGCCCCTTCATGTTTGGCCATAATTTCTTCATCTCTTTGACAACGTTCACATGATTGGGTAAAATTGTGTGCATCTTTGAATAGAGTAGGCCAGAAGTAGCCTACCATTAGTAATTTAAGTGTTGTTCTACACCCTACATGGTGGCCACCACATGGACCTTGATGTGCATCTTGTAATACCCTTTGCTAGTCATGATTAGGTATACACCATCTAACAAGCCCATCTGTGCAGATTTTATATAAGTTGCCATTTATTTCCATGTATTTTTTACCTTTGTAAAGGAATTTTTTATGTTGTTTCCTATTCTATTCAATAGGAAGCTCTTGTGTTGTGAGAGATGTTAGGTACTCTACAGTCCATGGCTTTTCTATTGAACTTACGACCTTTGCTGTTCTAGTGAAGAGGTCATAATCAAAAAATTGGTTTGATAAGGGTTCTACTCAATTGTTTGTGTTCCATTTCAACCATGATAAATGATCAACTACAAAATTTTTTATTCCTTTTTTTATCAATCATTGTGATGTCAAACTCTTGAAGAATCACAAGCCATCTTATCACTTTGGGACTAGCCATTGGCTTGTTCATTACAATTAGATAGCGCTATGGTTTGTGTGGACATAGATTTGGTAATTGATGGGATGCGATATCACATGGATGCGATATCGCGGTATGCCACCAAGTCTATAAATAAGAGGCGGATCTCCCTTGTTTCTCATCCTAGGCTTAGACCGTAGTGAAACTCTAGTAGATTGATCACTCCAGAGATAGAATATTTTCCATGTGCCTGCAGTAGGAACTCCAGAGTGACCCGATCTTTATTCGAGCAGACATTGTACCTAAACATAAGTTTGTGTACGACAATAAAGATGAGCTTCTTGGATAAACCTTGCAATGCATGGAATAGGCTAATTAGGATTTTATTTACTGTTATTTATTATATGTTATTTAATTGCTTTAATCTTTCTCAACCCTTCTCTCCTAGTTAAGTACCTCAGTACGACCACTTCGAGCACGTGCGTTACGCTTGGTGATCCCAGCAATGATTAGTGTTTGGTAGCCAAGGTTGCATCGATTTAGGGTGTGTATGATAAATGGGAATGGATGTTGATGCTAGGTTAATTTAGACTTAGTTAAGTAGTTAAAGTTAGTAATTAGTTTCTTCACCCTTCACCTTATTAGCATAGGAGATAAAAACATAAAAAGACTATAAAAATCATATACATCAGACTTACTTAACCATACACCATGACAACTACAAGTAAGTCTGGGAAGACAATGAATAATTAACCCTAAGTGTTTCGTGAGGCGTGTAGGCACTTAGTTTGTGGAGTTCGACTAGATCGTGTGTGCTATGCTTGTATTCGTATGGTTGAGTGTAGGGGTACCTCGCCACTCATCAATAATTGAGCACATAATGTTTGAATTTTTCAAGTGCATAAACCATGATCATAAACTCATTTTTAATTATGGTGTAGTTTAATTATGCTTTGGTGATGCTTCTGCTAGCATAGTGTATGTAGTACAATCTCTTTTAATCATCAAGTTTTGTTAGTACTATGCCAAGTGCATAGTTAGAGGCATCAATTATGATATGAAAGGACTTAACCAATCTAGGGCTTGGAGGATTGGTGTATCAACTAGCTTCTGTTTCAAATTTTTGAATGCCTTTTTAGATGACTTAATCCACTTAAAAGGTGCATCCTTCTTTGTGAGTTCTACTAGTGGTTTGGCTATTTTCAAGAAGTTTTTGATAAATCTTCTGTAGTATCCTATATGGCCCAAAAAGGATCTTACATCTCTTATTTTTTGTGGTCTTTGAGTGATATTTTAGATGAATCTGATTTTTTTTAGGATCTACCACTATATCCTTTTGGAAGATTTTGTGTCCTAGTACTATGTCTTCTTGGACCATAAGATGGCTCTTTTGCAAATTGAACTTTAGATTAGTTTCAACACATCTTTTAAGTACTTGCTCCAACTGGTGTAGGGCTTGTTTGAAATCTAGTTCATACGTGGAGAAATCATCCATGAAAACATCAATACCATTATCTATTTTCTTTTGGAAGATTCTTAAAACCAATCTCTAGAAGGTTGCTGGCACATTGCATAGACCAAAAGGCATTTTTTGTAAGCAAACGTTTCCCATGGACTCATGAATGTGGTTTTCTTTTGGTCTTTCAATGCAATGTGGATTTGATTATATTCATTGTACCCATCTAGAAAACTATAGCACTCATGTCTTGAAATTGTGTCTAGGACTTGATCAACAAAGGGAAATGAAAAATGATCCTTAAATGTGGCTGAGTTCAACAACTAGAAGTTGATGTAGATACACCATTTTCCTCCCTTCTTTAGAAATATCACCAAAGGGCTTATCCATTTACTATTTACATTTGGATAAATGAATTCTACCTTTCGTAAATTTTCCAATTCTTGTTTGACTACCTCCTTGAGTTTACAATTAAGTCTTTGTTCAGGTTGGTATTTTAGTTTGACTATAGGATCAGTGTAGATTCGGTGTTGGCAAATTCATGGATCAATTCTTGTAATCTCATCATAAGACTATGTGAATGCTATGGGCTATCTATTGATAACTTCTAGTAGTTTCCTTTTTTGATCCTTGTCTAGGTTGGTGTTGATAATTACTAGCTTCTTGTTGTTCAAAAATGCATATTCTAATGTTATTAGTAGGACCTTCAATTCTAGTAGTTCTAGTTCCATTGTATCTAGGATTTCCAAGTTTCCCTAGTTTGTTTCTTCGTCTTGATTGTTCTAAGGGTAAGAGTGTCTTTCCCTTAATTGTTCCAGATTATCTATTTTTTTCATGTAGGTACTGATGATCTATTCTTTTGGTTCCATGTATTTATCAGGTTGGGTTTCTTCACTGGTAATTAGCCATTAGGTGTCCTCTTGTTGGATGGCTACTACATATAGGCAATTTTGCAGATGATTTATTTCTACAAATTGATTGCATGCCTTAGTCTCTTTTCATTTAATGACCTAAGTTCTTTGCATGTAATTACACCTATGATCATTGTATGTGATACATGGAACCCTTCATCTATGTATGATTTTGACTTCATCTCCCTTGGAAATTTCCAAGGATAAATCACGAATCCCAAGCTCAACATCCATGGTGCTAAGAAAACCTATTCCCATGATAATTGGGAACTCTCTATTATTTTTCTCCATATGAATTACTAGAAAATCAGTAGAATAGGACTAGTCGTTGATGGTGATAATCACATCATCCACTTGTCTAAGTGAAACTATGATTGACTAGTTTGCGAGCTCATAATGGATGTTACTTTTCTTTAGTGGTGGAAGGTTCTAGGCCTAGTACATGTCTTGAGATATCACATTTACTCTAGATCTAGAATCTCATAGAGCTTTGCATGGTTTTTGTCTTGCTATTTGGAGATAAATTAAGATTATTCCTTGGTCAATTCTTTTCTATGAAAGAGTCCCTGCCTTGATCCAATGGGTTATTGTTTGTATGAGCATGATAGTTGTGAGATTTGAACTTGATGAGGTTAGAAGGTTAGTGCATTGGAAAGGACTTGATGTGGATGGGATGGAATTAGACATGTTCCCCATCTATTGAGTCTTCTCTAGGCTCATTCTAAAGAATGGTCATTTCTTAGATTAAGACTCATAAGTAACCTTCCTCTCATGTGTATGAACTACGCTTGTAACACTTTTTGGCTGAGGTTGTGATGGCAAGTTCCCCTGCATAATAGGAGGTGGCATTGGTGGCATAAAACTAAAGTGTTGAGTATTAGTTCCAGTTATTGGTGGATGCACATATAAGTTGGAATTGGTCCTTGGTGATGTCAATTTGTGGTATTTTGCTAAATAGTATTATGGGGTTTGAACATTTGCACAATCAGTTGAGACTAGATGTTGGACATAGTATCCATAAGGATTAGGTTGTCGATATGGATACTATTGGCATGGCGATGGCATGGCCCATGATTGCAGTTGTTGCCACTACTAATGGTAGTGCTCCTATGGCTACGACAAGGCTTTACTAGGATAGTACATTGGTTGAGGTTGTCATCTATAGTTCCCTAGAGGATAAGGTAATTGTTTGGGCATTTGATTTTGAAATAATTATGGGTTAAGTGTTTATGCCCTAATTTCTTATAGATGTACCATGACTGGATAACATCCCTTAGGATGCTCATATTGGAACATAGTGCAACCTTCATCTTCTATGGAGCTAGTGTTTGAGTACCTAGCTATTGAAGCAACTTTGCCCTTTTGTCCAAATCCCTTCTTCTTCTTTTTGTCTCTACCTCTGTTGAGTGCTTGTTTTGCATTTTCCTCCATAATCTTTAGTGATACTATACATCGTTCGTCTCCCAAATCCCATATATTTGCTACATGTGTTGCTACATTGACAACATATTTCTGAATTGGTAGTGTCTCTTTCCGGATGACTTGGTCCAAGGTTTCTTCCTCTTAGGTATCACATACCCATTGATGAGTCATCATTGGTTGGCTATGTCAATGAGGCCTGGTCAACATAATTGACTGCATCAACAAGGCCTCGTGCATGCATCTTGCCCTACATCAATTACATCAATGAGGCCCCATTGACACAGTGTCTATCTATCACCTATAAATACATGCATTCCAGCCACATTTACGACAATCTAGATTTCAGTAATAGCAAAGATCTTGCATTTTTTCCATTTGAAAGTTAGAATTTTTTCCTTGAGTGCCTACACCAAGAGTCATTGAGTGTATGGATCTTTATTTGAGCATTGTTGTACCTGAGCATGATAGTGTGTGTAGCAATAAATATGAGCTTTTTGATAAACCTTGCAGCACTTTGAATAGATTAGCTCTTTTATTTATGCATTCAATGTTTTCAATTATTTGTTAATTATTCTTAATTATTTCGCAAATATTTTCTAGAAATTGGGTTAATGAGGTTATTAAGCTAGATAGATTAAATACATAAGTATGATTGCTTTGAGTGTAACATGTATTCGCTTAGTAATCCCAGTGCGTTATTGCTTGGTACATCTAGTAGCGTAGTGCTTGGTTTCCTAGTAGTGAATACATGGGTTCAAGATGTGTACAGAAAGTGGGAATGGATACTTATGTTAGGATTATTTAAATTATTAGTAAATTAGTTAATTTAGATTAGTTAATCGAATTAATTTTATCAATATTTGAGCATTGATCTATAAAACATAAAAAATTGATAAAAATCAAATGCCTTGGTTACACTTAATCATACCACGAACGTGACAAGTGCAATTGGGAAGATAACGATTGACTAGGCTAGATTCACTTCTTAAAGGGCTAGTGCACTAGAAATGACGAAGTTCATGGAATTTGACTAGATTGTGTGTGAACAATTGTGATTCGTATGGTTGGACATAGGGGTACCTCACTGCTCATCATTGGTTTCATTACCAAGGACTTTGTCTGTGGAATGTGCACTATTTAGGTCTAAGTGAATATCACTAATATCATTGTACAAACCTAAAGGTCCATATCATTTCCACTATACATAAAATTATAAAAGCATATTGACAATTTCATTTTGTTTTTCAAAATGTCTTCTTCTTCTCACAAGCCCAAAGATACTAAACCACCAATCCCACAAGAATGCAAGGTGGTATACACTCACCTAGATGAGTTTGTGCCAAATTTCACCTTCATCTTACATTAGGATGAATAAATGTGATAGCGTGATATGGAGGGCAATGTCATCTTGCCCCCTGATAGATATGTGATTGGAATGCTATTTAAGATCCTTAAAACGTTGGGCATAGTAGATCTTCATGAGGAGTACATTGTGGATGGATACAACACTTGGAACTACTATCCCACTAAAACACAATGTAAATGAGACAAATGTCAGGAGAAACTCCATGAAGCTATAAAGGGGAAACATTACACTAACCCCTTGTTCCTACTAGATCAAGAGGACAATGAGGATCCTCACTTGAAAGGTTCTCAACATGAAGATTCTCCACCCCTTGCTACTGATGGTGAGGGTGTGAACTTGACCCTGCGATCAACTATTGATAAACTAGGGTTAGGAAAGAGTGATAGCCAAAGTAGGAACTTGGGTAAACATCACAACAACAAGGGATGTAAGGATGGTGATCATAATAAGCATAAGAGTGGTGGTAGACATCATGGTGGTCCACCTTCCTCTTCATCCTCTTCCTCTGATTCTAAACATTCCTCTCCATTTGATGATTCTCATGGAAGCCACTATCGAAATAACCATGATGAAGGTGATTAATGAAATAACAATGACTATGAAGGCCACCAAAATTGAAGTGGTGGCCGAAACCATCATCAACATCATCAATGCAGGGATGATGATGAACATTTATTAGTGACTCAAAGTATGCTCAACATTGTGAAGATAGTAAAAATCCCAACTAGGCATATGAAGGATAGTTAGATCAAGCACCTAGATATGAAAAATATTCCAAGATTTGAGGGGGCATATAATTTTGATCCACAAATACACCTACAAGCTTTTCAAGATGCATGTGCTCTACAGAACATAAAGAATGAGTGATAGAAACTCAAGCTTTTTCCAAGGACACTCATTAAGGAAGCTGGAAGTTTGTATCAATCCTTAGAACCGGAATCTATCTGAAGATGGAGTACCATGTTAGAACTGTTTAATGATAAATATCAAATGTACTCTACAGTTTCTAACCTGAGAAGGAAAATCCAAGGCTGGAAACAAGGAGCACACAAACCCTTGGATGCTACCATGGGCCAATACTATTCACTCTTACATAGATGCCTTGGCCATGGTTTCTCTTAGAGGGAACAACTTCGCCACATCATAGATGGGATTAGAGAAAAAACAAGAAGAATCCTTGGGGTGTATGCCCAAGGAAGATTGTTTAAAATGAGAGCTCATCAAATCCAAAGGTTAATTAACTAGGTAGCAAAAGAAGAAGGTGAGCTATGAAAAAGGGAGAGTGCTAAAGAATATAACAAGGACCCTTCCATTAGAAAAAAAGAGGTCCAATTTTGTGCCAAGGAGGAGTCATCACTTGATGAAGTGGTGAATAAAGAGACCTTGCCCATCCAAAAATATAATTCTGACATTTTGGCCAAGGTTGACAAGTTATGGGACTCTTTGGATGAAAATTTTTAAACTACTTTAAAGATTGTCGAAGAATCCAAAGAGCAAAATAGTGATTGTAATTGTAGGAGATGAAAAGAAGCTGAATGTGCCTACCAAAGAGGTAAGGGAAAAGCTACTATAGTAGAGGAAGTTGTGGAGTCTGACTCTGATGATGAAACCAAATGTAACATCTATTAATATGAACACCAAAAGGGATGTCACCTTGTGGTGTCACACTTACAAGAGTCTAGAGTGTATGCATTGAATTCTCACCTAGCATGTAGGAAGGCTCCTAGATGATTACCTTATCCTCAAGGCACTTCAAGACAGTTCCACTAACAACAATAAGCTGACTACCCAAGTGGAACTCCTCCACAACTATATGAACAATACCAATAGTGGTATCCACCGCAATTGTGGGGAATGCCACCACCAAGGTAGTAGTACCCTTATAGGCAACCAGATCCATACGAGTACTATGTTCAATAGCCCATCTCCCCTAGAAGTTCTATGAGTCATGCATCATTCCAGCATTACTATTATCCTCCAAAGTACCATTGAACACATTCATCATCTACTTGAGGGAAAAATCCATATCTGTATCCTTATGATCCTTCACATCCCTTTGCACCTACACCTTCATCTTCAAGTTAGTTACCTCCTATTTCATCCATGCAGGGTGAAATTCCTCCATAGCCACAACAATGAAATTCTACAAGGATTGTACACACACAACCAATTTTTCAACCAAGTGGTTTGGATAATTGATTAAGAAAATGACCTTTATTTTAGCCCATTAATCCTCTCTAGCCCTCACAACCTACTCCAATTGATTGTCTTGCATCTTTGACATCCTCATCCTCTACATCAAATACCTTTGAGTGCCCTTCAAACCAATCATTGCTGAGGATTCACACTATAATGCTAACTCATGTGCTTTTTGACTAGATTTAGGCTAGCAACCTTCCTACAAAAAGATTTGATTAAGGAAGTCCACTCATGTCTCTACAAATTGTTGGAAAAGAGCCTTGCAAAGATCTTCTTGACTCTGGTTCTAGAGTTAACCTCATCTCCCATGATATGTATAAGGCCTAGAACCTACCACCTCTTAAGAAGAGCAACATCTATTTAAAATTAGCAAATTAGTCGATTACTATCCCTTTGGAATTAGTAGAGGACATTGTGACCACAGGCTATGGGTGGTCCTATCTTGCTAATTTTTTGGTAATCAAGGTGGAAAATTGTAAAAGTGACTTCCCCATCATTATGGAAAGGGCTTGGTTAAGCAGTCTTGATGAGTGAATGGGAATAAGGGACCTATCCTTAGAAATATCCAAGGAAAATGAGCTAGGAAAAATTGAGAAGAAGTGTATTCCATGCATTACGTACAATGATAATCGGTGCAATTGCATGTAAAAGATTTGGTCAATCAAAAGCACATACATTAAGGCATGCAATTAGTATGGACAAGAAATTAATATTCAATGGTATTTGTAGCAATAGCCACAAAGAAAGAGGACACCCAGTGGCTAACAACTAATTTAGATAGTAGCACAATATGCATGGAGCTAACTGAGAGCTTAACATGTGCATATGTTAAAGGCATGGACAAAATTGAACAAGTTCATTTTCAAATCTCTAATGAAGATGATGATACCTGTTGGGGAGGAGCCCTTAGAACTAAAAAATTTGTTGGCTAGTATGGAGTATGCATTGTTAAAGAATGGAAAATTGGTCATCATTAATGCCAAACTTGCTCCTAAACAAAAAGAAAAGTTGTTGAAAGTGCTGAATAAATGGTCAAAAGCCATTGCTTGGTGATATCTAGAGCTAACAGGAATCGATCCAAGGGTATGCCAACATTGCATCTACATTGACCTGGCCATGAAGTATAGAAGGTAGCCACAGAGGCGGTTGAATCCCAAATTAAAATAAATAATCAAAAAGGAGATTAAAAAATTCCTCAAGGTGGGGTTCATCTATCTAGTTGTAGATAGTGATTGGGTTAGCCCACTCGTTGTAGTACCAACGAAGGATGGAAAATGGTGGGTTTGCATCGACTTTAGGCTATTAAATATGGTAATATTTAAAGATCATTTTCCCTTTCCATATGTAGATCAAGTGTTAGATACCATATTTGGGCATTGTTATTATAGTTTCTTGGATGGTTATAATGGCTATAACAAATCCAAATTGCACTAGAAGACTAGGCCAAGATAATGGTCACGAGTCCCCAGGGGACTTTTGCATATTATAAGATGCCATTTGGCCTATGAAATGCCCCTACAACATTTCAATGCTTGGTCCTGAGTATCTTTCAACCACAAATTGGTAGTGGTGCTGAAGTCTTCATGGATGACTTCTCCACCTATGAAGCTACATTTGAGTAAGCCTTGGACCAACTTGAGTAAGTACTAAAAATATGTGTAGAGACAAACTTATAGCTCAATTAGCAAAAGAGCCATCTCATGGTCCAAGAATGCATTGTGCTAGGGCACCAAATTTTGTAGAAAGGGATTAAGGTAGACCTAGAAAAGATAAGGGTCATCCAAGGAATAACATATCAACCAGAGACCATTAAATATGTTCAGTCATTCCTTGGACACACTGGTTACTATTGCGATTTATTGAGAATTTCTCTAACATTACAAATTTGTTGGTAGAACTTATAAGAAAGATGCACCATTCATTTGGACTAAGGAATGTGAGTATGCATTCCAACAATTAAAGGAGAAACTCGTATAAACACCAATCCCACAAGTACTTGTGACGATTAAAAATGTTAGTGGTTGGAACACCAAGAGGTCAGTGGGTGTATAGCCTAACCCAGAGTCTATGTAAGGGCCATGCTGGAAAATAGAAATGAGGTACCCTGAATGGTCTTGTCAATTAGATAGGAATTGATGAGGTGTTAGGACGATTGTGTGTGAGAGGGGTTTATGCAGCATTATGTGCAGGCACTAGGGTTGACTAAGCTAGAGTGTAGTAGGATGTCTTGATCTGAAAACAATGATGTAAGCATGTAGATATGTATTAAATTGAAAGAGAATACAAGTGTTACAATGAAAACCAAAGAAAAATGCTTGAGAAATGCAATGAAACTTGAGAAAAAAAGTGCACTGCCCCAAACAGGGGAGTGTAGCTATTGTAGGAAAAGAGGTACACGGTGTACATGTAGGTATAGAGGAAATGTAGTAGTGTAGTCATAGTCTCTAGGATGCTTGGGATGTGGAACTAATGGCTACTATGGGGATTGAACTTACGAGGTTGGCTATTGTTGTGTTTTATGGGTGCAATGGTGGAATATGTTTTGGGAGGTGCTAAGGTATGAAGCTTAGTTGCTCAAGTGTGAGAGTGCTAGGGATGCTCATAAAGTCAAAATGATCAATGATTTTTTGATTTGCCAACCCCTAAAATGTTAAATGTAGGGGTATTTATAGGACTAGGTTTAGCGTGCAATGTGGATCAGGCACCATGTGGAATGAGGGTTAGTGCGAAATGCAGATTGGGTGACACATGGCAATGAGGGTCAAATGGGGTTATATTGAACTTTGCTACACTCCCATGGGAGTAGCAAAGTGTTACACTCAAAAGAACTACAACGAGTCCTCAAAGACTACTGAACTATGACTATATTACCAAGACTGCATGTGCTAATATTTGAAAGACTGTAATGTACTTGTAAACAATGCAAACTAGTGCAACTTGGAGGCTACACTCTAGGTCTATGTCTTCCCCTCTTTCGAGTAGGATCAAGCATATGAAGAATTTTGGGGACAAATGGGGTTGCAAAAGAGACACAAATTGCTGATCTTTCTTGCTGGAGGAATGTTTGAGCTAAGATGAACATTGATGCTAGATTCTAGAGGCTATTGGAGGCTTTTCTTCAATGTCAAGCTGGCTACACTCTAGAGCATAACGCAACACTTAGTAAAATTTTGCAAAATCTTGATGTCCCACAGTGGTTATGCTAGCTACATTCTAGAGTGTAGTAAAGATACTTAGTTGAAATTTGATTGAATCTACAATCTTCCTTCATGGTATGCTTGCTACGCCCTAGAGTGAAGTAGAAGAGGTAGCCTCAGGAGTTAGAAAATTTGTCAAATGTTCCTTTCATGTTGATTTAGCTTGACATCTTCTTGCCTGAAACTTAGGCAAAACTAGGCATTGAAAAGTGTGCTATATTGGCTATGCTAGAGAGCGTAGCAACTCCAAAAGATAGAAAATTTTCCAAACTATTTTTTCAATCCCAAGTAATCCTGGCAGTATCTGGATTGGCACTTGGGAAAAAACTGGCCATTGGAACATGTGCTACATTGGTTATGCTGGGGAGCATAGCAAGTGTGACAACGTAGAAGATAGAAAATTTGCTAAATTATTTTGTTCATCCTAAACAACCTTGACAACTTCTGGGTTGGCACTTGGACAAGCTAGGCATGGAAGTGAGTGCTACACTATCTATGTTGGGGAGTGTAGTAGGTAGATTTAGAGTGTAGCAAGATACTTAGAAAATTTTTTATGCAACTATTGCTGACACTTAGAAAATTTTGCAAAATAGTCCTTGATGCATGCTATGTTGGCTACACTAGGGAGCATAGCACCAACACTTAGAGGAAATTTGTGAAGTTTTGACACTTAGACAAATTTGTAATCGAGGTGTTGAAGCCTGAAATTGGTGGTGTTTCATTGGCCCCTCTTTGTTGACATCTAGAGGATTGGCCCGAGAGACATTGATAAAGAATACAAAACACCATGGAAAAAAAGACACCAACACTTCTTGTTAGTGCCCAATTAGACAATGCATCACCATGCTTGAGAGTGCTAAAGGAATAAAGTATGGTAGGGAGTAAGTTAAGGGGATGGATCAAAGGATAACAAGTGGAAAGGATGCTTATTGTGCATGTAGCTATGGGATGTAGCACCATGATGACTTGTTGCCAAGTCATGGTTCCTCCCTGCAATTTTTGTGAGGGAGTTACCATATAGAGATGGCTTGCCCCTAAGATTTTGACCTCTCATGGGAGTGCTTGTGAGATGGTCGATTAGGGGTTAGATCGGTTGCAAAATGATAACTTTGCTTGCTCTTTTTTCTTTTTTTTTTCTTGGGTAGTCATTTTGTTCCATTTTTTGAAATATTTTCTTCTCTTTTCTTCTCTTATTTTTGGAACTAGGAGATGTTTGTTGCTAAGTGGACTACATGCTTCTCACCAAAATGTTTAAAAGCAATAGCATCACATTTGTAGGATAGGTGTTTCCTCCTTAGGATGGGTTGTATTACATGAGCTTGGGCTTTGACTAGTCCACAAAGGCTCCCCATGGGACGAGTTGCATTACATCTATCATGGGTTCTACAGTTGACTAAAGGAAAGGTGCCATGGGCATTAGAGAAGCTTATAAGGAATGCAAAAAAAAAATGCAAGGTAAATAGGGAAATGTGAATAGGTTATATTGGAATAATAGGGATATGCACTTTTGAGTAGCTTGGCGAGTCAAGGTGGACACATTAGGGAAGTGCAGTGACTTGCCACTAAAATGAAATGCACCTTTGAATAATCATCACTAAGGCTTCACCTTGTAAACACAACACAGAGAAAACAAGAAAAAAAAGCACACCATATGAGATGAAAACAATCTTCCTAGCCTAGGTGATTGTTGGATGATCTTCCTAGCCTAGGCATTGGTGAGGTCCCAAGGATGGTAGTGTTGTGGCTAGGCCACAAAACCATTGGTTCTCCAGCAAGTGATGCTGATGGTGAGAGCTCCAACCAAGATGATTGGCGATGGTGGTGGTAGCTCTAGAAGGTTAGCAAGATGCTTAAAGGCATCTCCAGAAGATTAGTAAGATGTTGAGAATGGTGACACTACAAATGTTCCAAAATGTTTTTTCTTGACAATGTGAACTTCATCCTGGAACTGCAACGTCCCATCCCACCTTGCCCAAGAGGCGTGAGTACACAACGGATGGTGGAAAGTATTTACACTCGCTTGTCTACAGAACTATGTTTGTTGAACTATGAATGCTAAACTATGAACCTAGTTTTCAGTGTTGGTAGACTGCATGCTATGCTAGTTTAAGGTCCTGGTTATTCGTGATGTGCTAGTTTAAGGTCCTAGTAGACTGTGAACCCAGTTTAAGATCCTAGCAGACTATGATGTGCTAGTTTAAGGTTCTAGTAGATCAGTATGCTAGTTTAACATCATAGTGGATTATGGATTGCTAGTTTAAGGTCATAGCGTACCATGCTATGGGTGCTAGTTTAATGTCATAGCCCAAGGACATTCTCTACTAGTTTAAGATTGTAGTAGACATTCTATGCTAGTTTAATGTTGTAGTAGATGTTTTATGCCAATTTAACATCGTAGTGGACATTTGCTTACCTTGCTTTGTTGTTGGCATGACATTACGTACTAGGTGTAGTATGGCTTTAGGTATAAGTGGTTGATTGGATCAGCAAACTCATTGTCATCTAGATCAGCAGGCTTGAATGCTCCATTGTCATAGGCCCTTATAACCAAGAAAGGCCCTTCCTAATTAGTTGAGAATTTTTTTGTAGGTTCATGAATGACCTTATGTACCAAGTCCCCCTTCTTGATCGGGCATTGATGCTAATTGTTTTGATTTTTTTGTCATTGCTTTTCTTGGTACCACTTGATGCAATCAAGTGTTTGCATGTGCCCTTCATCTATAGAGTCAAGGTTAATGGTTCTCAACTCATTGTCCTAAACCTCATCAATGAAGCTTGAGAGGATCATGTGGAGCAATGCAACTTGCAATTTAAGAGGCAAAATTGCTTTAGATCCATACACAAGGCTATATTACATCTTACCAGTTGCTATGCTGCATGTTGTGTGGTAGGCCCACAATGTGTAGACTAGCTGTTCATGCCATTGTCATTTGCTACTACTAAGCATCCTCTTCAGAAGGTTGTTGATGACTTTGTTCATAGCCTCTACTTGGCCATTCACCTATGGGTAGTATGATGATGAAAAGGAATGTTTAATGCCAAGGTGTTTGCAGAAGGCTTTAGTTTCTATACTACTAAATTATGGCTTGTTGTCTGTGACTATAGTTATAGGTAGACCAAATTAGGTCACTATGTTGTCTAGGATAAATTTGAAAACCTATTGAGACATTGTCTTCCTAAGGGAAATGGCTTCAATTCACTTGGTAAAGTACTCAGTTACGGTTATGATGATGTTATGTCCTACAAAGAACTTAGGCATGATAGGTCCTATGATGTCCAACCACCAATGTTGGAATGACCACGTGATCTACATAGTATGTAGTTTAGTGGGTGGCATGTGCATTAAGTTATCATGTTGTTGACACATGTCACATGTCCTGACCTTGGAAATGCAATCACTCTCCATGTAAGGCTAGTAGTACCCTAAGCATCTGATTTTTATTGCCATTACCTTAGGTGCTATATGACCTCCACATAGTCCCTTGTGGATTTGATCAATGATCGTTTGTACTTCACTATTGCTAACACAGGTTAACAGTATTCCATTGTAAGATCTGTGACATAGGGTGCTATCACCTACAAGGATGTACTGCTATGATTGTTTTCTCACTGCATCCTTTTGGGTAGAGGTTAGGTGTTGTGGAGGCTCACCCTATTGGAGGTATGTTTTGATATCATCATACCATTCCTGGGCATGAGTTTTGCTTGCTATGGATATGGATGCAATGCTTGTTGTTTGAGTAATAGGTTTGGTGCAATCCATTATTGAAGCGGGTAAGGCAAAAAACATGTTGGATGCTATGCTTAAGGCTAAAGTGGCTAATGTGTCAGCACTGATGTTCTCGTTACGGGGAATATGCTGGATATCTATGGTTGCAAACTGCTTGAGTAGGTGTTTTGCCAAATCATAGTAAGGTTGTAAATGTTGTGCTTTGTAAGCATATACCTCTATAATTTGGTTGACAAAAAGTTGTGAATCACCTTGAATTGCTATGTTTTGGATTCCTAAATCACGAGCTACTAAGACACCTCTATGGAGACTTTCATACTTTGCTACATTGTTGGTGTAAGGAAATGCAAAGTGATCCACAAAGTTGAATCTCCTTGGAGGGGAATGTGATAATGGCAGTGACACTACCACCTTGTGAGGTTGAAGCACCATCAAAGTTTAAAATCGCCTCAAAGTTTGTAGGCACTTGGCTTATGCTATTGACATGTTGATTCAAAAATTCTATATTTATTATTGCTTGATCGTCTATGGGTGAAGCTATGAGCCATGTGGCTATTACTTAACCCTTCGTAGATGCTTGAGCTATGTAATATAGGTCAAACTCTACAATTATTGCCTTCCACTATGCAATTTTGCTACTTTCATATATGTTTGTAGTAATTTCCTGGAATACATTACTTTTGTAGATAATGTTTACCTGACTGCAAAAAACATAATGCCTCCATTTCTTGAGTGTGAAAACTAGGGCAAGGAAAGTCTTCTCTACATCATTGTATTTTGCCTCATGGATGACTAATGCAAGGCTTAAGTAGTAAATAGGGACCTTTGAGCCATTGTCTCACTTTTGGTAAAGTAGAGAAGTGAGGGATGTGTCTGAGGTTGCAAGGTAAATGTAGAATGACTTATCTCCTTACAATGGGTAGACTATTGGAAGTTGAGCCAGCTCCTTTTTGAGGTTGTCAAATGCCTCTTGGCATTAAGCTGTCCACTCAAAGTGGACATCCTTTTTGAGAAAATGTTACATCAGCTACAACTTATTAGTTAACCTTGCAATAAAATTACGTATGAATTGCAATCTACTTTGTAACCTACGTAGCTCCTTAAGGTTTACTAGTGGTGCTAAGTTAGTGATAGCCTTAACCTTATTGGGGTCTACATGTATACCTACCTCTGAAACTACAAAGCCTAGCATGCGACCAATCTTAATGCTAAAGACACACTTCTTAGGGTTTAGCCTAAGGTCATGTCTAAGGTAACATTTGAGGACATAGCCCAAGTCATCCACATGGTTGGACACTGCCTTGGACTTAACTGCTATGTCATCAATTTAGTCATTAAGTAAGTCTAGTAGATAATCACTAAAGATATATGTCATTGTGTGTTAGTATGTTGCTCCTGTGTTATTTAGCCTAAAAGGCATTATTGTATAGCAAAATGTACCCCAAGGGATCATGAAGGTTGTGCTATGCTAGTGCTTTGGGTTGATCCAAATTTGGTTGTACCCTAAGAACCTGTCCATGAAGGATAAAAAGGAATGACCAACCGTTGTATCGATGAGTTGGTCAATACTAGGCAATGGGAAATCATCTTTGATGATTAGCTTATTCAGGTCTCATAAGTCTATGAAAATGTGTATACTTCCATTTTTCTTAGGGACAATTACAATGTTTGAAACCTAGTTTATGTAGTTGACTACCTAGATGAAACTAGCTTTATAAAGCTTAGTAATTTCATTGCGAACTGCTAATGCCACCTTAGGCTTGATCTTGCAAGCCCTCTACTTGACTAGCTTTACACGAGGATTGAGGATAATGTTATGTTGTATTATGTGAGGGTCTAGGTCTGACATGTATTCATAAGACCATGCAAATGCTTTGACGTTATCATTGAGAACTTTTGAGATGCTTTGTTTGGTTTGAGGCTCTAACAAGAAGCTAAGTTTCAATGTTTTTCTCTCACCTTTACATGTTACTATAGGGACTTCAACCAAGGGATCCTTAGTTATGTTGCCTACCTAGAGCTCTAGAGCTCTAACTAGATGGTTTGGCCAATCTAGAGATGTCTCTAGGGATGTTATGTTTGTGCCATAAGCCATGGGCTCAAAGTGTAGGAGTTTAATGTTTATGCATCTCATGGAATCACCATAAAGTCTAGTCAAGACCAAGGGCAAATGAAGATGCTGCACTCATGCTGCAATCTTGCTGAGAATCCTACAAAACAAATAGAAAAATTTCAAGCAGCACCTGTCCTAATAAAGTAAAATACATAAAATCAGAGTGTAACAGTCAAGGTTAAGTGATGCTAAGCACTAGTGTGTAATGGTCTAGGCATGGCGAC
The DNA here is from genome assembly GCA_015680685.1 of Gnetum montanum. Lineage (NCBI taxonomy): Eukaryota > Viridiplantae > Streptophyta > Gnetopsida > Gnetales > Gnetaceae > Gnetum > Gnetum montanum. Next base: position 10,263 of record MNCI01032147.1, on the reverse strand, counting down.
TATGAGGATCATGGTTGTCATGCTAGGGTACACTCCTGAGAGCATGACAAAAAAAATGTTAGAAAAATTTTGATTTTCAAGTGTTATGCTCTACAAGTAGTGTAATCAACAATTAGGAATTTTTTGACATTTTCAAGTGTTATGCTTTTTAGGGAGTGTTTCGAACACATAAATTTTTGTAGTTGTTACACTCTGCAAGGAGCATAGCCAACATTGGAAACTTTTGTAGTTATTATGCTCTACGGGGAGCGTAGCCAATACTTAAAAAAATGTTTTTTGAAATTTTCAAGAGTTATGCCCTGCAGGGAGCATAACCAATAGTCAGAAAAAATTTTAAAATTTTGTCAAGGGTTACACTCCATGGAAAGCGTAACTAATAGTTAGAAATTTTTTTTAAATTTTTTTGAAGTTGTAATGTTTTCATGTAGACATTAGTGCTGTGCCTCATTTGGGACTAGGCATGTCAAATGTGTATGCCAATGTCCCTTTCTCGCAGGGCTTATTGGGAAGGCTAAGAGTTTTACTAATGTGCTAAGTATAATATTGATGCATTTTTTTGTATATCCACTACTAACGCTCTCCATTTGTTGCTATTGTGATTGCAGGGTACTGTTGAAATCCATCCTCGTTGTGGTTGAGTTGGTGGGTATCTTGTGCTATATGAGAAAACCTATGTCAAACATACCTACACCAGACACACGTGAGGGTTACCATGCAGTATGGTTTCGATTAGGAGCATAGGAGTTCTTGGAATTTTTACTTCACCATTTCAGTGTGATGATATGATCACATTTGGCAACAGAAGCAGCTAATGTCATAATGGAAACACTATTGCTTGAAGCAAAATAGGGCATCTTAAGGTTCATATCTGATGAGCCTGTTGGCAATGGAGGAGTAGGAAGTTTAGGCTGGGGCCCTAGGGGCCTTAGGCCTTTGTCTAGGATTTGGCAAATGCTAGAATTCTAGTGCTAGAACAAGAATAACACATTGTTCGTTGCTCGACACATATATACCCTTTTCTAGAATCCACTTGGAATAGTATATTGTGCTAGAGGGTGAGTCCTTTTACAATTTCTTACACTATCTATTTGATTATGACTCACACAAGGATGCTAACCACCTATGTCTATTGCCAGATTTACCATTGACATAGATGGCCTCCATGATGAGGAGGGGACCTTGAACTTGACCCTCATTGCCCTGTAAGAATTCTCATCTTTTGAGAATGTGTGCATAGCAATGATCGGATAGATAGGATGTGACTTGGTAGAGTACCCTCAACAATTTCCTAAAGCCTATGAGAGGTGCCAACCCTATGGCTAGTTGGATGCAGAATGAGTGACTGGCATTCCTAGTGTCGAGGAAGTTTTAGCCCCACCATCACCATCCCACACACCATTTGTACCATGTAAGTAGTGTATCATCATCATATTTTATGCACTTTCAACTTTGCTTTTCTCATGTTATTAACTTTTCTTTTACTTATTATAGCTATAGTCACATTAGTAGAGGTTACAATGGTAGCAACAAGCTGTACTAAGGCCATCCTCATCATGAAATATGGTGAGGTGGAGAGCTCACAACATTGGTTATGCTATGAGGCCCAAATGGAGAAAATAGGAAGCTTCAATGAGTTGGGCTAATGGACCTTTTCTTAGCTATTAGCCCAAGTATCCCAGTGGCTGAGATGATTACCATCATTGACTCCTTCAATGAGAGTGTTGGTCACTTCATCATGCAGGTCCACAGTGTGCAAGTGACCTTTGACATTATAGATGAATTCTTTGTGAACCTCTTTGGCCTTCCCTTTGATGGCCCATCAGTTGTAGAAAAAATTGATAAATACTTAGAACATAGAGGGAAGGTTGAAAAGTGGATAGGCATGTCTAAGTCCCACAAAGGAATACAAGTTAAATAAGTGAGGCTCCCCATAGTCCACCACCTTTATCTAGTCTTTTGTGCATGTGTGTTTCCCAAGATACTCTCCCAAGAGAAGATTCCTAGGGTGGAACAAGCTTGGGTGATGAGAGATGTGATAGAGGAGGGCACAAAGTACAATTGGGAATCTTACCTCACCAGTGGCCTGTGTGTCAAGATTATTAGATTGTTCTACAACCTCCAAGTGAGATTGCACGTACACTTTGCATTCTTTGAAACATGCCTACAAAGGTTTGCGGAGTTCTTGGTGGTTTGTGAGGATGGATAGTGGGTGGTGCAAGACCGCAAGCAAATTTCTAGGCCATGGATGTATCACTTGTTCAACACCACACAAGCATAGGATCCTTTAGAGGCAATCAGTGAGTTATTTTTTGTAATGACTAGAGGAAATGTGGGATGATCTCACCACACACGTGATAGTGTAGGTGAGTCCCCACCAACCAACATGACTCATTGTTGAGATAGTGGAATGGTCCAGAATAAAGATTAAGCAACTACGTCCCATGGAGGAAATTGTACGTGAAGTGAAGGAGAGTGGCAAAAAAATTTGGTTTAAGTTTCATGATGTACGCTTAGGAATTGTAGGTAAGTATGAATTATTGGCCATTTCTATAATATGCCATGCTATACTATACTCATTATTGAAAATTCTAATCCTAACTTATGTGATGTAGGAAAGAGGGCTTCTACGGAAGTAGCAGAGCCCATAGTAGATGATGTTCCTCCTCAACCTAAGGAACAAGTACCAAATGAGGAGGAATGAGAAGCTATAGAGGTGCTACAAAAACTTAAGGAGGAAGGTTTGTTGTAGTTTAAGAGGGGTGAGTTTGAAAATTTCTTTGACGACATGTAGGTGGACGATCCTCCTACTATCACATTTAAGTGCTTATTAGGTAGGAGCTTTGCATGACCATCTTTTTTTTTAATTTTTGTTTTTGTTTTTGTTTTTATTTTATTTTTTAAACCTCTACACCCTTAGCTGTTGGTTGTCTAATAATTACTAAGTGTGTTGTGTTATAGTTGCTGGTGTTTTTGCTGAGTGCCCAGCATCCACATCCACCTTTTGCATGCAACCATGGATAGAGGCTCTTGATAAGTTTACCTTCATGTAAGGCTTGGTGGAGGACATTGTAGATCATATCCAACAAAAAAATCCTGAGATTGGTATGTCCATGTTTGCCTATGTTGCTCTACCTATTTACTGCTTAAGCTCATGGCTAGTATGGTCTTGGCTATTATATGGAAGTAGGCTCCTAGCTTTGGTGGGACTCAAATAAGATGGCTTAAGTTGATGCTATGCCTGAGTTTCCCCCTAAGGTGGAGCAAGTGCCCCACCATGTGTATGATGAGATGAGTAAGTGCATGGTCGCATCTATGAGAGCACTGTGGGAGTGGAGGCACACTAATAAGCACCTATGGAAATAGGTGCATAAGCTTGAAGAAAAGGGGGCAAGCTAGGAAGCAAAATTGGAGGACTTGTAGTCCTGTTATGACTTCCTAGTAGCTCATGAAAAATTGGATGGTACTTGGCACATAGTTGAAATTAACTATGCTAGGTATTAGTTAGCCATTTGTGGTAAAAATGAAGCCACTCACGAGGTGATCGAGTAAAGGCTACAAATGGACCTATTAGTAAGAAAGAACTGAGATTGGAAGGATTACAGTGCAAAAGTGTATCAATGGGGCTAGACTCAAAAGAATTATAAACACCACTATAAGTAGGAATGCAAGGTGTACCTTAAAAGGTACAAAGAAATGTCTATGGGCCATCATTATTGAGACATATTTCTTGATGCAATTGGCACAACACAAGCATATGAATTATTTGCCAGCAACGTAGTGGTGAGTGGAATCCCAAAGAGACACATCATTGTACCTTTTGGAGATGTCACTTCCACTAGGTTCTCATTAAGGTTGACCTCATGGATAGCTATGGAGAAAGAAAAGACCCTTGCAAGTATTGACCTTGGCGAGGAGGATTGGACACAACTATCAGAGGCAAAAATCCATTGACACTTGGAAGCAGGCCTTGATAGGATGCCTTCAAATATGGATGTAGGCCCTTCTCAGGTTGGTGTGATTTGCATTACTTTTATTTATTATTTATTATTTTCATGTCACTTTATTTATTAGCTAATTTATTATTTTATTTTATTTAAAGCAAATTGTAGGTGATGGCGTAGAACCCAATGGAGTAGTGGATAAAGAGGAAGAAGAAGAACCCTAGCCTCTACTGAACACTGCAGGTTGAACTACCTAGAATGTAGCCCTATTATTGAGAAATTTTGTATTTTTGATAATTTTTTGTTTTGGATGTAAACTTGAACTATATGTTTTATTGATAATTTAATGGAAATATGATGATTATTCATATATCACTTTGTTGTATTTTATGTAATGTTGCTATAATTTTATTTTGTGATTTGATTGATGCAATTAGGGCCCTTGTGGGCCCCATGCTAGTTTAAGGCCATGGAGGAAGGGCCATCACTAGTTTAGGACCATTTCAGGCCATCACTAGTTTGAGGCCATTTCGGGCCATTACACAAAGGAAAATAGGTTGCCAGGTTTGAGCCTTAGTAGGCTGTGTGATAGTATAAGGCCTTTTTGAGCTATTAGCATAAGAAGGAAACCAATTGCTAGTTTTACGCCTTAGAGGGCTGCTTTTTTATATATTATATATATATCTATCGAACGAAAGAGCTAATTAAAATTGCATAAGCTAAGGAAATGAAACAACTAACATAAAATGAAAACACCTACATAAACATAACTGTATAGGCAAAGAATAAACGATAAGCAAAACATGCAAACAAACTAAGGGAACACGTTAGTCATGTAAGTGTTTTCTAACCTAATATGGGTTAGGAGGTGCATAAGGCCTAGGGGGCATAAGATGATATTCACCTAGACCTTCATCTGTTGTGCAAAATGGCAATTCTACCCAGAGAGCTTCCTTAGGGAGGTTGTTCATTTTGCTTAGTTGTTTAGGTGGATCGGCCAAACAGTGTTGGCTTTCACCCTAAACAAGTGGTGCATCTTCAGAGACCTCTACTTCCAACCCTTGTTTTGCGTCAACAGTGTTGATGGTCAGGGAAGCTACATTGTCACCATAGATCACCACCTCTCCACCCTCATAGGGCAAGTGGATCTCTTGATGAATAGGTAAAGAAATGATCTGTAACCAGGCTATCCAAGACCTTCCTAGGATCAGGTTGAATCTAGACATCTCTTCAACAACAATAAACTCAATAGTAGTGGAGAATTTCTCCCCTACCACAAAAGCTATTGTGACCATTCCCTTTACAACAACATGTGTTCCATTGAAGGATTTCAAGCACGTTGTCTTTGTTGTCTTGATTTGATCAACTAGGCCAAGTTTTTCAATGATGGGAAATGGTATGACATTAGTTGCTACCTTGTTGTTGACGTGCACCATGCAAATTTTATACTAGCCTACGTAAATTGTTATAAACATTGGTGCATTGATCACTTGATCCTTTTCAAGGTCAACCTTGACTGCCTCATCATGAAATGTCAGGGGTGTTGACCTTGACTCTTGGTTTATCAGGAGAAGCAGTACAACATGGATAGCCTTTTCATCTACTGGAATGTCTTCCTTAACAAGAATTGATGTTAGCATGTGAACTAATGCCTCATAGTGAGTGAAGGAGGTCATTATTAGGTCATGCAAGATCAAAGTTATGTGTTTTTTTTTTGAGAGCTTGTTTGACTTGTTCCAGTGTGGCTAAGAATCTTTTTCTACTATCCATTGTTTTGGCACTTACCTCCTCCACAAAGCCCAAGAGATGGATCTCTTGGGGAGGAGATTTAGCTTTCACTTGTGGAGTGGGCTTCCAAGCCTCAGTGCTCATTTGTCAGTTGTTTGCACTTGCATTGACATTCTGAGATGATGTGGCCATGGGGATGGCTAACAACGAGATGGGCTAGGAAGACCCAACTCCATATATTCCCTAATCATTTTGTTAGCTAGATGCTCATTAGGTCTCCTAGGATGTAACTTTGGGTGGGTAGTGTATGACGTAGTTTCCACCGCTGGACCATTGGTAGGTGAGAGGTCTACATGTGTTAGCACCCTAATGACAAAGGGTGTCTGGGTTATCGTTGCTGCAACATGTTGTGGGGCCCTAACCATGAAGGATGTTGTGGGTGCCCTAGGTGTTGCTCTAATGATGAAAGAGGCCTATGGTCTAGTTGATGTTGAGGCCCTAGCATTATCAAAGGGCACACGAACCAAAAATGGTTTATGTGCCAGTTCTGCATTGTCATCAACATTAATAGCACTAATGATGTACCTTGCATCACTAGCATTGAGTGGGTCTTTGTAGACCTTCATTGATTGGTTCTTTGGGTGCATGGGGTTGCTATCGTCAAGGACTAGTTTGCCTTGATTGATCATGCCTTGGATGTTATCTTTTAATGCCAGGCAATAATTTGTGTCATGGCCATGCAAATGGTGATAATTGCAGAATCGGTCCAATCTAAAGTTCTTAGGGACTAGGGGCTCATTTGGCATAGCTACAGAGGGGTTTTTAAGGACCTCATAGCACCTCTCACAGATTTACATGCATCCTTAAACATTTTCTTGTGTTGGATGTAGCCAACGCCAAGTAACTGGTCCAAGAACTTAGATAGCTTGATAGGTAATGGAGTGTACTTTGAGCCATCCTTGCGCTTAAAGTTTGGCCTTTGGGTAGCTTGTCCCATAGCTATTGATGATGTAGGCTAGTTGGTTCCTATAGTGCCAGAACTTGATGCTTTGTTGTTGTTGGCTAGGGCTTTAGGCATCTTGGCCATTGGTTTAGTGTTGTTGGGTTTGGCCTCATTGGCGACGGTTGCAACAGCTGCTATTACCTTACCCTTTTCTTTGTCCTTTTTTGTCTATGCATTTTTAGAGGCACATAGGTTGGGTCCTTACTGGCCTTGGTCACATCATGTATGCTCTTTTTTTGAGCAAATGCTTGGCTCAAGGATCATGGGGCTAGATAATATAGTTTTGACTTAATAAAGTCATTTATGACACCTTTAAAATGGCCAACAGGTAGGTTTCTACTATCGGTTCACAAATTTCATTGAGGAAAGTGCTCCAATGTTGTATGAATTTTTGTACGAGCTCTAGAACCTCCTACTTGATGTCCATTAATTGGTCCAAGGTGGCCTTGGGCTTCAAGTTATACTTGAAGTGAGTTATGAATTGGCCGAGCAGCTCCTCTAACATTGATATGGAAGCTCTAGGGAGCACTTAGTACCAATTAAGAGCCTTGTTGATTAAGAACATGGCATAGATGTAGATGATTGCATGTGGCCATGCTTGTAGAAGTAGGCATTTAGAATGAAAAGTTATGAGGTGGGCATTGGCATTCCCCTTACCATTGTACTTTGTAAATTGAGAAAGTTGGACCCCAGAAGGCAAGGTCAACAATGGAACCACTGGAATGATAGGGTCATCTTGGTAGAAGTTCATCACATGGACTATTTCTAAGTTAGCAGCTTTAAGTTACTTGACTTCCTCTGTTAGTGTTTAAATGAGTTGGAATGCCTAACCCAAACTTGAGGAAGATGTTGCTAGTTGTATTGACTGTGCTACTCGTGGTGCCATTTGAATGGCCCACTACCATATTGTGGGCTGTACAACTGCATGAGATGCTTGTTGCATTTGCTACTACATGTATTGCTTAGTATATGATTGCTATGCCATAGGCATAGAGACAAAAGCCCAAAATGCTATTGTTGCTTGGGCTATTGTTGGAGGTGCTAATGAGATGGTTGGGATGAAGGACATTTGACTTGTATGTGGCTAAGACAAAGGCATCGTGTGCACATATGGTTGAGTCAGCATCCAAATGCCTATAGGGAAGGCTGCATACACTAGGAGGAGATGACAAAAGGAAAAGTGGTAGAGGGTCTTGCACTCTGCTGTGCATGCAATACTTGGTGGCTTGCTACCATAGGTGTGGACTTGGGTTGTGAGAGTAATGCGGCTGCCTCAAAGAAGGTAGATGATTATGACTAATGTAGGAAAAAACTAGAAATGAGCTATTGGATAGAGGCATAGAATGGGATGCCACTCTTTGAATGTGCCTCAAATTCCTCTTTCATGTTCTACAAGGGTTCATCATAGTTTGATGTTGCATCATTTTCATTAGGCCCACTAACTCTCATGAGTTGGTTTAGCAGCCACCTAAAGTTGTTAGAAAGCAGAATGAACACGTCAAGTGTAGGAATGAATTCCTTTCCATTCTGGTGTATGATTTCAAAGCTATGCTTTGTGTCTAGCTCTTGGTGGTCTAGAGATAGATTCGCTTGAAGCTTCATGTAGAGGAAGTTGTATCTTTCATCATCGAGCACCATGTGCTCATGCAGTTGGTTGCATAGTTTAAGTGATTTCCATTATGGTTGTATGGGACTAAGTGGAGGCTTAATGTCCACCACTTGCTAGATGGGATGAGTAACCTCTATGCTTAGGGCAGAGGTTGAAGGGTTCACAGGATTCATGTTATTGAGTTAAAATGTAGAAAATGATAGTGCTAAACAAAAAATGGTTAAGTGTAGAAAATGTTTGAAAAAATGGCGAAGTATGAAAACTGTGAAAACAAGCTAGAAAATGGCTAACTCTAGAAATTTTGTTAGAGAATGACTAACTTTGGCATTATGCTTGCTACAATAGAAGAGGTTGTTATGCTCTCTAGAACACCTAGAGCTTGACACAATGGATGCAGTTGGGCTTTTGTCCTACGAGGTTCCAGGGAATTGACAACTGGGACCAATCTATACCAACCCAATCATAGACAACTCCTATACTAGCCTATGATGTAGCTACTACCATGGTAGGTCCATAGGGGGTGTTACATCTATGCTAGTTTGCAACTAGTAATAGAGGTGTAGAAAGCACATGGGACTACCCTTGAACACAGAAGGAATGGAAGGCCCTCCTTCTAGCACCAAAAACTATGACGATCAAAAATGTTAGTGGCTGGAACATTGAGAGGTTAGCAAGCATATAGCCTAACCCCAAGTCTGTGTGAGGGCTATTTCAGAAAATGGAAATGAGGTGTCCTAAAAATTCTTGTTGATCAGACAAGGACTTACAAGGTGTTAGGATGACCATGTGTGAGAGGGGTTTATGCAGCGTTACATGCAGGCACTGGGGTTGACTAAGCTAGAGTGTAGTAGGGTGTCTCGGTCTAAAAATAGCAATGTAAGCATGTAGATATGTATGAAATAGTGATAGAATACAAGTGTTACATTGAATACCAAAGAGAAATGCTTGAGAAATGCAACAAAACTTGAGAACAAAAGTGCATCGCCCCAAATGGGGGAGTGTGGATATTGTAGGAAAAGAGGTGAGAGAAGTACATGGTGTATAGGTAGGCATAGAGGTAGCATAGTAGTGTAGTCACAATCTCTGGGATGCCTGAGATGTAAAACTGATGGTTGCATGGGGACTAAACCTATAGGTTTGGTTGTTGCTGTGTTTTGTAGATGCAATGGTGGACTATGTTTTGGGAGGTGCCAAGGTGTGAAGCTTAGGTTCTTAGGTGCAAGAGTGTTAGGGATGCTCTGAAATTCAAAATTCTTAATGCTTTCTTGATTTTTCAACCCCTAAAATGTTGAGCATAAGGGTATTTATAGGGCTAGGTTTAGTGTGCAATGCAGATCAGGTGCCATGTGGAATGAGGGTTAGCGCGAAATGTGAATTAGGTGACATGTGGCAATGAGGGTCAGATGGGTTATGCTAAACTTTACTATGCTCCCATGGGAGTAGCAAAGTGTTACACGCAAAGAATTGCAATAGGTCCTCAGAGACTGTTGAACTATGACTATACTACCAAGACTGCATGTACTAATATTTGAAAGACTACATTGTACCTGCAAATAATGCAAAATAGTGCAACTTGGAGGCTATGCTCTAGGACTACATCTTCCCATATTTTGGTTAGGTTCAAGCATAAGAATAATTTTGGGAATAAATGGAGGTGAAAAAGAGACATAAATTGCTGATCTTGCTAGCTAGAGGAATGTCAGAGCAAAGATGAAGGTCGATGCTGAGTTTTGGAGGCTTTCAGAGGTTGTTGGAGGCTTTTCTTCAATGTCAAGCTGGCTATGCTCTAGAGTGTAATGCAACACTTAGAAAAATTTTGCAAAATATTGGTGTCCCACACTAGTTACATTGGCTATGCTTTGGAGCATAGCAAGGATACTTAGTCAAAATTTGACATAATCTACAATCTTTATTCATAGTATGCTGGCTACACCCTGGGGTGAAGTAGGAGAGGTAGCCTCAAGAGTTAGAAAATTTGCCAA
>MNCI01032141.1:0-37818 GCA_015680685.1 Gnetum montanum | reverse complement strand
GCACCCTGTCTACCCGCGTCGGCAACCGGCTGCAAGACGCGGACACGCCTTATTTGTTGCCAGTACTAGGCTGTCCTGGCCCTTCCGCCCTGCGACGTCTGTATTCGTCAATGATCTAGGCTATGCCGGTCCTGCGATTGTTGGGGGCGCTCTCAACCCAAGCCTGCATTGGGAGGTTCGGGATTTGTTCCCCGAGAAAGTCAGTGATGCCAGCATTACGTTCCTACCTCTCTTCCTCGTGGATCTGTCCAGGGCTCATCCACTCCAGGGCAATGTCGTGGGGGGTGGTCCCGCCTTGCAAGGTGACCCACCCGAACCCCCGCCGTGTTCACGCCTGCTACTGGATGGAAGGTTCTGAGGTGGCGGGAGGAGCCATTGCTGAGGCAATTTCGTTCCAAAGCTTCCGAATCTTTCTGGAAAGGATGCTCTCGGGAGGGAGTGCTGCACCTTTGAAAATGCAATCATTCCTGGCACTCCACAGGACCCAGAGCGCCGCCAGTGTTGCCGAGTTGCTTGAGAATTTCGGAGAGTGGAGCCCCGCCGTTCTCCATAACTGCGTGGTTACTTGACACTCAAGAACAAAGTGCTGCTGCATTTCAGTATGCTGATTGCACATAGGGCACTGAGTATTGATTACCATGCCCCGAGCCTGTAGAGCAGTGTGAACAGGGAGGCCCTGGTGGAGTATCAGCCACCCAAAGGCTTTAATTTTTTCCGGGAGGATACCCTTCCATAGCCGCTTCCAGCGCGGATCAGCAGGGAACAACTTCTGTAGGAGCTGACGGGGGTGCAGGTGAATCTCCTCCACGCTGTCCATCGCCCTAGCTTGAGCACAGAGCTGCCTCCAAATGTGGGAGTCAAAGTTGGCTGCCGTCCAGGGGCTGTACATTTTCCTCAGGATTTGCCCCCAGAGAGAGGGGTCCTTGTTGCCAGTGACCAGGCGCTGAAGGAGCCTATGACGCCCCAGGGCCACCTCCAAGGAAAAGGGGAGGAGACCAACCCCCCCTGTGTACTGGGGCCATGCGATTTTTGACCAAGCCAAAAGATGCATCTTTTTCCCCCCTTTCCGCCAGACCAAACGAAATTGCGGATAGTCTGGTCAATCTTGGTGGTGACTCCGAGGGGCGGGGAGGCCATTGAGGCAGCAAACCTCACCATGGCCCCCAACACCGAGGATGCCAGCACCATCTTCCCCTTGCGAGACAGGAATTTATTTGTCCAGTGGGTTGTGCGTTTCTGAATTCTTGTAATGAGCGCCTGCCAGGTTCATTGCCTATGCCACTTATGCATGGGAATGCCCAGATACTTTTCTTCCACCTCCCCTAGGAGAATCCCTAAGATTTGGACGATTCTGCTACGCACCAAGGGATGAGTGTGGGTGAAAAATAAAGCTGATTTCCTGGGGTTGGGCACCAGGCCCACTTCCCGGTGCAACCGGTCCAACGCCTTCAGAATTGCCCTAGCCTACGGAACCACGGCCCTGGTGTAGATCATGGCGTCATCCGCGAAGTGGGCAGAGAGACAATGAATGCCATGCACATTTAACCCCTGGACCCCTTCCTCCATACAGTAAGTTTGCAGGAGGTCCATCATCATCAGGAAGAGGAGAGGGAAGAGTGGGTCTCCTTGGTGCAGCCCGCGGCCAGTCCCATGAAAGCCCCACAATTGCCCATCAATATCTAACGAGTACCATCCTCCTTGTTGGATCTGTAGGTAGAGGTCGACGAAGGCCGGGTCAAACCCTTTAGCGAGAAGTACAGACCTCAAGGCGGCCCAACTAACGGAATCGTAGGCCTTGGTAATGTCCAGCTTGATGTACAAGCCCGGAAGTTTGGCAGTCCAAAGGGAGTGCTAGATCTCCTGAAGCAGCAGTACCTGGTCCTGCAGGTGACGTCCCTTCATGAAGGCGGCCTAGTGCTTCCCCACGAGCCGCGTCATGAGCAGTTGCAGTCTGGCAACGAGCAGGCGAGAGAATAACCGCAACAAAGAGTTATAGACCCCGATGTGGCAGAAATGACCTGGGGATATGGGATTCTCCGTCTTCGGTAGCAATACCACACGCGAGCAGTTAATTTCTTTTCGTACCTACCTCCATGCCAACATGTGATTAAACGCGTCCAGCAGGTTCTTCCCAAGAACATCCTCGAAATTCATAAATAATTCAATGGGCCAGCCGTCTGGCCCAGGCACCTTGTTCGCTGGCATTTTCTGCAACGCCTCATGTAGTTCCTGGTGCGTGAATGGCTACAGGAGCTGGAAATTATCGGCCAAGTTTAAAACTTTGCCCACGGGCACCGAAACTGGGTCCGTTGGCTGCCATTCCCACACCTGCCGCCAGTAGTGTAGGAGGCTGCCAGCACGCAGTGGTGACTCACCCTGCAGGAGGCATTGAATCGGCCCGTTCCGGGCACCGCGGTGTGCCTTAGCAGCCGAGAAGAAAAATTTGGTGTGCCGATCCCTTGTCCTTAGCCACTGCACATGGGCCCGCTGGCGCCAGTACTCCTCCTCCTAGTGGTGCAGGAGCTGCAGCTCGGCCTGTAGGACGAGCTCCTCCCCAGAATAGTCGGCCTCACTCCCTTGCTGCTCCTATAGCGATTGGATAGCCTGTAGTTTGGCCTGCAACTGGCTGCGGCAGGTTATGAACTGATATTTCTCTGTTGGGCCGATATTTTTTATTTGTTGTTTCAGCATCCTCAACCAATTTTTGAGGAATTTGCACGAGTCCACCGAGGCACTGTAATTCTGCCAAATGTCCTACACCAATTTTCCAAGCGACGACATGCGGATCTAGGTGCGCTTGAAGCGGAAGGTACGCGGTTTCTGGAACTCTCCCCGCTCTAGTTGGCAGAATATGTGCCGGTGATCGGAGGCCATGCGAGCACCACCATAAACATGAAAATCCCAAACGTTCAGCAACTTCTCAAGAGCCCACACGCGGTCAATTTGGGACTGGACCCTCGCGGCGCCTTTCCTGCGATTGCTCCAGGTGTACATGCAGCCGTTGATTTCCATGTTTTAAGCATTAACAATAACAATTTAGAACATTGTAGATTCTGAATAATATTGTTTTAAAACATTATTCAAATTATAATAGATGCAATTTTGTTTTAAAACATTATTCAAATTATAATCCTATCACGTCCTATATGCTGAATAATATTGTTTTAAAACATTATTCAAATTATAACAGATGCAATTTTTAAGCATTAACAATATTTTGAATTTAAATTGTACTTGTTCTATATTCTACAATGTTTTTTATGATATATGAGATTTAATTTTTTTAAAAAAACTAATATATTTAAATTTTCTCTATCACGTCCCTGACTACGAACCCGTCCCCACTTTTTCTTGAGGCACACGTACCCAAACACGTTAAGCACGAATCCTCAATTACTTGCTTCTACGAATCGGATTCTTTTGATGCATAGCTTGTTGCAGAGGGTCTACATTACATAAGCATCTCATATCCTTGGATTTGATCACAATGCTTTTACAAACTGATACATAGCATGGACAAGGAAGCCCGCAAGAGTGGTAAATATAGATTAAACTTTAGGAAGCAATCTCCAGATAAGGCTTAACCAGACACCTAACTTAAACATAAGATGCATACATAGACTAATGGCATACTCTTTGACGGTATTATGTTACATGTATAACTACAAACAGATTTGAAAATACAACAGCACCATCGACCAAAGTGTAGACTCTGGCTTTGGATTAATAGAAGAAGAAAGATAGACATTTAGCTTCTGAATCGGATTCAAGTAAGGTACGTTGCAAACAACCAATGAATGAACTCCTAACAATAATACACAGCAATTGTAATGCATATGATATGCCAAGACCCAATGCAAATGCCAACAACATGACATTTGCTTCAATAATCTAACTATTCTGGATGTGGAGGCTGCCCTAGCTTGATTCCATGCATTGCAGGTGGGAAACATTTATTTTTTGGGAAGCAACTTCAGTCAAAGGTTTAGTTTCTACCCAAATCAGCATTTTATTGGCAGAAGCTTGATAATATTTTGCAGCAACAGGAACTTTGATAAGCAGAATTAAATGCATTAATATAATTTGGTGTGCTGGTAGAGCATATATAATTTTTTTAAGTTTCAAAGTTAAAATCAAACTTTTGAAGCTATAGAAATCAATGTGGACAAAACATAGCGATTAGGATTATAATTTTCATTTTTGATACTAGTATCAGAATACCACTTTGAAATATATTTATTTTTTAAAAAACTTTTCATTAAAATTTTAGATCATATCATCTAAGTTGATAATATCATCCCAAAAGCAACTTTATTATGCCTAAAATCTTAAATTATTAATATAATATCTTTTTACATACTCATGAAAAGCCCAAGTTTTGCTTATAAACTATATTTAATATTCCAAAATGATCTTTTTAGTAGTAGTTGCACATTATTTTTAATAAGAGTGGATTTGGACTGACAAAGGTTGAAGACGTCACTTACATGGAAAGGATTTGAATACTGTAACAGTAGTAGTAAGAATAGGTCTTTATTTGTACAACTTTAGATGACAAGGTATGCTCTATTTTAGGTTTATTTCATATTTTATTTTTTTTACATCAGCAATTGGTGTATTTTACATTTCTGTTTCCTTTCTTTCTTGTTTGGTTCAAGAGAAAATCACCGTACTTTTATTTTTATTTTTATGTTATAAGCCCTATGTGACTGTGTGTATAGTTATGTGACGTCTGTGTTATTTCAATTCTATAAGGAATCGCTATACATTGATTTATTGTAAAACTTAATAAATGAGTTCCAGTTTCAGGGACTTTAGGAAGTTTTTTTTAATAAATTCAGAGATTTTACTTAGTTTCAAATTTCTGAAAGAAATTAAAAAGGTTTAGATTTTGTTGTTCACTAGCCTGTGCTCAGTATTCAAAGTCTTTCTTTTTCTGATGCCATGTGAACCTATCAAGGTATTAACTTTTTAAAAAAAATTTAATTAGATAACATTGAAACCAAATCAGATGTTCCACGTAGCATTAATCTTCAAGATGTAACTTGGTATTTGTAATGGAATTGAAAAGTTTGTATTGTTAGAAATTTTTATTTAAAAAATAGATAGTAATATGTTAATGTACAAGTGTGTAAAAAACTGTATCTGAACAGTTGTGCTATAAAAAAGAATTGTTTTGCCTTGTTTTTGGTTGTAACTTTCCAAGAAAATACCATAGCTTTTTGCTGCTTTTTTACCCTTTGCAGTGAAGGGTTCTCCACGTAAATTCTGTTGTGTATATTTTACTGTTCTATCTATTTTATTTGCTATTATTAGGTATTGCTTGTATATCATTAAAATTTATTTATGTTCACCATTGGTACTTCTGTCTTCCTAGTTTATTTAATCTCTTCCTAGTTTATTTAATCTTTTCTACTGAACTTGGTTGCAGTCCTTATATTTCATTATGTTATCTCCCTGTGGAAAATTCTATTAAATCCTTTATTTATTGTAGTTCACTGCAACTAAGAGTTTCCTCTGTGTTTCTCACAACTTACAACATTGATCTGGGCATGTGATAACATTACCAAATTAACATTGCAATAGTATTAATTTTATAAAGTAAAAAGATACTGTTGAAAGTTTGATTGGATTCAACACAAATTCATTTCTGTTTGTAACATTATCACATGGTTTCCATGAGAAGCTAATACGTCCTCTTATAAAAGGATTGAACTGTGGAGAGTTGTGGAAACTGCACTAGTTATTTTATTCTATTAAATGCAGCATAAAATCATCTGGAAAAAATCCTTCTTTGCAAACTTTCATAGTTTTGCCATCATCTTGAACAATTTCAACTATTATTTTTACTAGAACAATTTCCAATTTCCTCAGGAAGCTGTTTACATATATACCAATGGCTAACCCATGGTGTTGTGATACAATAAAGGGGAGGAGGGAGGAGAGTGAGATATAGATGAAGAGGAAGATACAAACATACAAAGAACGAGAGAGGCACAAAGTGAGGCCGAGTGGGAGAGAGAGGTGAAGAGGGAGAGGAAAATTAAACTTGCAACTTATCACCTAAAAATTTTCTTTACATCTTAAAGACTTGAAAATTTTCATGACATCTTTGAATAGTCCCAGAGTTTGAATACATTTTCAAAGAAAGTTGAAAACATCATTAACGTTAAAGCATACTATTCACATTTAATATTGTAATTCAACCCCATTTTATTAAGACAAAGATGGTAATGATATACATACTTCAGGATTTGACAAAACATTAATATTAAAAAACTCATCCCTAAATGTTGAAAAAGAAAACATTAAACAAATCAACATTTTGAATAGAATTTCTGGGTTACCTTATTCACTCCATTGTCATGGTATTGTTCAAAGAATTATATTAGTTCCAACATCTCAAACATTTCAAATGCTTTGACGAGTAGAGGCATACTATTTTGAGAGTGAGTGTTTAATAAATTCAAGCTAGCTTCAAAGCTTCATCATCGATGGTTATCACATCTTCAACCACATTGCCTTGTCAGTTTTGATGGTAAAAATTGATGGACTTGGCTGCCTTCAACCATGCTAAAAAAATTTTGTACAATTTCATGTAACAGCAACGTTATCTTTATTCAGTTATTTCAAATCAAATTCATCTTGTGAGTATGTTCACTGTATCCGAATTTTCAAAACCAAAGTGCTTAGGAGCCCAGCCCAGCAGAGAAACAAAAGAAACCATCAATATTGCATGGATGGAGCAGGAACAATCAACATATCTCTACAAAATATGTGTCTTACATTCATTAATTATTTCATAATTACGAATTGACCCTTTTGGAAGATCAGAATTGCAAATCTTGATGCCCTACTCTAGCGTATAGTAACTTAAAAATGGCAGTTCTAAGCAGTTCTTTTCATAAGAAGCAGAGAGTAATTGTACACCCTCACAATAATGTATTAAATACATTTTCACAAGCAAATTTAACAAAGCAACAACAGAATAGAGGAAAGATTGACTTTGCACAAAGTAGATTATGAAGTAGAATTATATCGTGAGATTGATGCAATAAAAAGCACTGGCTTATAATATACCAAGGTGCTTATCTTTTCAAAATGTTTTATAATTTGTAAAAACATTACCAAGTTGCTTAGCTTTTCAAAATATTTTTTTTTTGACAAAAATCAGGCAAATTTTTATTCCCAAAAAGAAGGCTATACACTAGTACAATGCAGGCCAGAGCTGCTGAACCCACACCAACTGCAGACCCCAACCCCGGGTCCCCCACAAGTCCCTATCGCCATAGGTCATCCCCATTAGCGGGGGATACATCCCATCTCGAAACCCTTAAATAGTGATTTAAACCAAGCCGAGTATGTCCCAACGGTGCCTAGGGGCTTTTGGGGGGTTCGTGGTTAGAGCCCCAACTCTCCTCAGAGGTTTTAAGTCTCGGGACCAGCTCTCCTGGGCCTGCCGCCAGGAGACATCTATTTTCCTCAATTATTTGGAAAACATCTATCATGTGGTCTCTGATAACATTCTCGATCCATTGCAGTGTCTGGCTGTACGATTGCGGGGGCAGTGATGGTTGCTCAGAAAGTGGTCTTGCGGGAGCCCACAGCGGCCCCCAATCACGAGATAGTTGCCCCCCTGTGTTTTCTCTGGGTCCAGCGTTTGCAGTCATCGAATCACTCTCCGGGAGCTAGTCCAACTAGCCCCTGTTATTTTCACATGTATCTCAGAAGTGACAAATGATGGGCTGGTGATCTGAGGCCACACGGTCCTGCCCATACACGTGGACTTCCCAATCCAACAATAGCGCAGTGCTGACCCACAACCTGTCAATGCGAGACTGCACTCTAGCCGCCCCTTGCCAATCGAAGCCTTGGGGGACAAGCCCCGCAACCTGGGATAATTCCCTTATAAGGTCCTACCACACTTGGGCCCCATAAACGTTGGTGACGTAGATGTCTGGCCTCGGTAGGTGAACTATAATGCACCAGTTAAATGCATCGAGTAGCGATGAGGCCACCGTGGTGAGGACAACGAGTCCTCCAGCCCATCCCCAACTAGGCACAAGGTGACTGCACCATCCCTCCCACTGTAACATCGGAGGTTCCTTCTGCTATAATTTTGTCTCTTGGAGACACAACACATCGCACCCCTCGGTGTGTACCATTTGTTTCAAGTTATGTTGCTTATACGGGGTACCTTGTCCCCAACAATTCCAAAAGAGAACCTTTATGGAGAAACAGACAAACATCTATTGTAAACCTCCCAGAGTGTAGGTTGCACTCCCAAGTCAATATATAATTGCATGGCTATGTGTCAGGTGTGGGCGATGTCAAGGTGTCCAACCTTGGGTGATGGCTGGGTGACCTCCATCCCCTTCTCTTGCATCACCCCCCGACAACCTTCAAGGATTTGGGTAGCTTCGAACCCCTGCTAGTGGTTATCTAGTTGATCAGTGGTGGTAGCCTTTGTCCCCCCGATGACATTCCCATCACCCCCGTCTTGGGGGTGTGGGGTGAGCTAGTGTAGCTTATCTGGGTGCCCTCACCAGTCAAGGCACCGCAAGGAGCCTTACCCATCATGCCTGGTCAGCCATCCCAGCCAACAGCCATAGGTCCTCCTCTGTGAGAGGCCCTTGATGTCCCCCCCTCGGCCTGCTGTGGTCAAGGTCAACTGTTTTGTTGTTGCCCAAGGTTGGACCAGGGGTGGAGGCTGCCCCCACCTTACTCTGCAGAACCCCCACCTTACCCTGTGCAACTCTTGTGGGAGCCAACAAGCCCTTTTTAGCCACCTAGCCCTTTTTCCCAATGAGCTATCAACCCCCATCATTGAGCTCAAGGGTGGTACAACCCTGTTTCGTAGGGTTGACGCCATTAGCGATGTCCACAGGTTGGGTTGGGGCCTCCGTCAGTAAAATTTCGAACTGCACGCAAATCATTTCCTCTACGAGGTCGATGTCTAGCACGAGCTCATCAACACAGTCCATGGAGCTCAAGAACCTCCACACACAAAACCATGCAAAACCCAAATGGTCCATTCCCTTGGTGAATAGGTCAAATTTAATAAACTTGCAAAAGAGCATGGCCAGCAATTGCAGGAAATCTGCTGACCAGTATTCTAGAGGGAGACCATGCAACTGAACCCAAATAAGTGCTCGTTCGAACAGATCCTTATCACGGTGCACCCATGAGTGCCAAGGTGCCAGTGCCAACCCCCATGCCCCATAAAACTAGGACCCTTCCACCAGGATGCATTCCCTGTCCATCGCTGAGGTGAAGAAAAATAGGAACTGATCGTCAGCCATGCTTTTGACCATCACCGTAGCTAGCCCCCAAACCGATCGGACCCATCTCCGAACCAAGTCCATCCGTGGCCTCACTCCCTCCAAGAAGAACTTGCTGAGAAAGCTGCACTCCAACCATTCCAGTGTGCCCGTAGTTGGGCGACCAACCTTTAGCCACAGTATTGTACCCTCACGTAAGCAAGCTATGAACTCTCCAATACCTTTGGGCGTGGCCTATTGATTTTCAGCTTGACCTCCCTCACCTCGCTCGTAGCATTCATCTGGGTCTTCGTGTTCACCCGGGTCTCCATGTCTGCCTGCACCGCCATGTTCGCTTGTACCGTCGTGTTCGCCTAGGTCTCCATGTCTGTCTATGTCCGCCCAGTGCCCTCTGTCAATAGCTTCATTTTAAAATTCATATTTTATAATGTTTTTCAATTCTATATTTATAATTGCATAACACTGGCTTTTAATATACAAATGATTATATATAAATATAATTTTTAGTGTTTTTAGCATGACATCAAATGAAACTACCTTGGAATTTTTATAGAGCTTTAAATATAGAGCCTTAGTAACTTTAGCAATTTTTATATTTTAGTAAAATTATGTGTATATTTCTTTGTTTATAGAACAACAATTTAAAATCCAATACAATGCAATGATTTTTTTATATAAAAATTTACAATATTTTTATTTATTGGTATCTAAGGTCAATTACCCATGGATAAACTTAGATAGAAGATGTAAAATAATTTGTTTATAGAATAAATAGTTTTTGAAAAAAATTAATAAAAAAACAAAAATATATATTAAGAACAATTTTGGTCATTGATAAATAAAACTTTTAAATGAGTACATGACATATCAAGTCCAATACATTAGCATGTTAAACTTGTAACATACTTAATATTGTTTATACCATATTGTTACTATTATTTTTCATACATTTTTTATTTTTACCATCAAACATATTTTCATAATTAGAATCTAGAATTTCTATAGGAAATTCATCATCTCCATCATCCGTAGATCCTCCATAATCCCACATTCAATAAGGACCCATTTTGTAATCTTGAGAAGATTGAGATAATAAGCTAATATTTGAATGAACAAAAAACTAAATCTTTAGCCTTTGCAGTGTCTAGTCTGTTGCATTTTGTTGAGTGAATAAATGCATATTCACTCCAACTTCTTTCACATGCTCTCCAATTTCTTTCACATGTTGATGCACTGGAAACTTATAATACCGAAAAGAATTAAATTCAAAACTTAATAAAAAGATTCTGCTAAAAAATCTTTGTTACATAAGCATGACGATTTTGATTATCTTCTTCCATAATCAATAAGAGTGAAAAAACCTTTATTAAAAATAAGATAGAAGGATGGCCATAGCTTTCCTTGAAAATCCTTTTTTAATAATTGATATTCTAATTTTTCTCCATGCTCTTCTTGCTCTTCAGAAAGCAAATCTTCTTCAGATGACATTGATCTTGTATGTCTGTTATAAAAATTCAAAATATTATTTACAAAGAAGATTTTAAAAAACCATAAAATAAAAATGTATTTTAAAAATGACCACTACAATCATGTTCTTTGATAGACAATGTATAACAAAATTCCATCCAAAAAATAAAAATAAAAAATAAAGATTATTCCAAGTCCAATTCAAAAAAATCTTTAAGTTTAAATACCACTTAGAGTCTTAAACCAATTAATGAACGCAGATTCACCACTACATGTTAACAATCAAATAAAATCCTCAAAGATGGCAAAGAAGTTCGTACCAGAAATCTATGGATTATTTGGTGAGTGTGCTAATTACTACCTAATGTTCTTGTTTAGTTCCAATTTTTAACTTTTCTAGGTCTTCCTATGTTCTCTTATTTTCACTTGAAGAAAATATTCTCAATAATAGAAAGTTGGCAACTATAATAGGGGAAAGTGCTAACTAGGGATCATAGGAAAGAGTTGAATAATGTTGTAAAAATAGTGCTAAACTATCACTATGCTATTGTTTTTTGTTGGTCTTTGTCTATTTTACCTTATCCTTATACAATTTGTTATTTGTTTTATTGTTTATTTTTTAATTTTATTTTTTTAAAAGTACTTTATTTATCCTAAAACTAACAGTTATACTTTAAATAACAATTTCTTTATTTTTTAATTACTTTTTTACATAAAATTTTTATAGTTTAAAATAAATTCTACTACAAATAAATGAAATGATTTTGATCCTGAAATAGGTAAACCCATGTAGTGCAACAAAAAAGTATCCTCAATCAAAGGCAAGAACAATATGCATGATAAGTATCTTATGATTTTCCAAAGAAGCCAAATTAATTTTTTGTTGTTCTCATTTTATGTTTTGAACCACAAAAGTGGGTATGGAGCTGCAGTGGGAGAGGTAAATCAGGTAATCAATATGCTGGAACTTAACAGTGAAAAAAAGGTAGTCACAGAAACTTGTCCAAATAGACAAATACTAATAGTGGCAGAAACTTGTTCAAATATCAATATCTTTGAAGGTAGTGGCTGCCTGGAACCCCATTGCCTACAGGTATGGTATACTAGTATTTGCTTTGTGTCATTGCAAATTTAGTCTGGAAAATTTCTTGCATCTCTTATATATGAACGTAGCTTGTTAGAAAGTTTTGTGACTGTCTTAGGGCATTCATAAGTTCTTGCATCTCTTTTTTATAAGCGTAGCTTGTTGGAAAGTTTTGTGACTTTGATAGGACATTGATATGTTCATTCTCTAACAGTTTACAGTGTTACTTAGCATAGAGATACAAAAAAATGTGCAACAGAGATACAATCTTTACACAATGGGCCTTCTCTAACAGTTTACAATGAAACTTTACACAGAGATACAAAAACATTATGTAAAAGAATGGGCCTAAACTGGATTTTCATGAATAGAACCCACCATCTACGTATAGAGATAATCGAGAAACTTCAATTTTAGTTTCATGTTTTTGTTAGGATTTATTTGTAGAATATTAAATGACGACATAGATCAAAGTTTGTTGAGAAATAAATACTCATTTTCATTTTCATAATTATTATTGTTGATGTTTGGTTTTCCTCTTGGGCTTCCAGCACTCACTCAGGCTTGTTTCCNATCTTTACACAATGGGCCTTCTCTAACAGTTTACAATGAAACTTTACACAGAGATACAAAAACATTATGTAAAAGAATGGGCCTAAACTGGATTTTCATGAATAGAACCCACCATCTATGTATAGAGATAATCGAGAAACTTCAATTTTAGTTTCATGTTTTTGTTAGGATTTATTTGTAGAATATTAAATGACGACATAGATCAAAGTTTGTTGAGAAATAAATACTCATTTTCATTTTCATAATTATTATTGTTGATGTTTGGTTTTCCTCTTGGGCTTCCAGCACTCACTCAGGCTTGTTTCCGCTTTATTCCATTTTTTATTGTTCAAATACCAATATCAGTGGCAGCAAAAAAGGTAGTGAACAACATTCTAAATCTTTCATTCTAAATACCACCCAATAATAAACGTAGATTTACTACTACATGTTAATAATCAAATAAAATCCCCACTGAGAGAGTCTCAGACTAATAATAAACACAGATTCACCAATGCATGTTAATAATCAAATAAAATCCTCAAAGATGAGCTGAAAACAGTGCCGCTCTTTCATATAGATAAATAAGCAGTAGGTAAGATTTGAGATTAAATCTATGAATAGAAGGATTTGCTTCCCCCATTGAAATGGGAATAGGAAAAGGCCAAAGACAAGCTTACTATATTAACTTTGAAGAGATGAACTTTAAAAATGAGACCTTACTGTAATAAGAAATTTTACAGAATATGAATTGTAGATTGAACTTTACTATAATAAGAAACTCTGACTCAAAGAAAAGAATCTCAATGAAAAAGACCAATGAAGAGATAATGTACAAAAATGGTCTCTGAATCCACGATTTAGCCCATTTTGAAGAGGGAGGAGGACTGCTTGTTGCAGAAGCAGAGACTTACCACACAGAGTTGGATAGGGATGCGATGCAGAAGTAGTAGCAACGGCCTTGGAGAGCAATGCAGAAGTGGCAGCAATTGTAGGATTAGCAACGTTCACAGCACAGCGATGCAAAAGCGGCAGCAACAACAAGATTAGCAGCGTCACAGCATAGGCACCAAATGCTTTACCTAAATGTGTTACTTATTGACGTCTTTGCCATAGAATAAACCCTAAATTTTTTTCCCTCCATCTTTGCCCTTGCAGATCTGCATTTAACTCATGATAGACCTGCTTTTAGTTCGTGACAGATGCAGTTGTTGACCTAACCTGTTTGTGACAGATGTAGTTGTTGAGAATAAAATCAAAAAATAAAATCAACGGAAATAGAAACCTGTCAAAAACGTAATGAAAAACACAAAACGTTATGAATCCGTTGTGTTTCTCGCAACATAGGTCAATACTTTTTGTAATTGATTTATTAGCCTGCTGTGAAAGTGCCTAGCTTACACATGTTCTTGAGCTGAGTTCCCAAATAAAAAACCTGGGAAGGATATCATTTGTCATACAGATTGTTCCAGCGTATCTAAAGAGGAACTCTCAAAACCATCGGTCACTGTTTGCTAGCGCCAATGATAAATTCACCTACATTACTCATAGTAGGATCACTTTGCCTTCTTAAACATACTTGAATAGATATTTCTGAACATCGAGAACAAAATCTTCTTGTTTAAATCCATAATTTACATTTTGTTGCTGTTAAACATTGAAAACCATTGGGACGCCAACAGACCGAACAGATTGCTTTGAATACAAAACCAAGTTATAAGCAATCGCAGATGCTGCAGAAGCATAGAAAATAATATTCCAATCAATCTGTTTGCTGACTTTCTATAGCAACAAAGAGACTGTACTTTAACCTTCTACTGACTTCATTATAGATACAGGACTATTTGTCCATTATGTAAATAGTTTATCGCTGAACACAATGCATGACAGAACCGACAAATTCAAATAACAGCTGCGTTATCCCATCAAATGATTATATATTAAATTCATTGCGCAGGATGACTGTTCATCAGACCCAGTTGTCATCAGAACTAGTATGGCTAGTAAAGCTCGGCAAATGAAAAAAAGAAACCGTGAAGATTGCATCAATAAAGCAACAAGAAGAAGCAAATCCTCACAAACTTCAACACTTATTTTCACTGTGGAAGCAAATAGATAATAAAAAATAAGGAAATTGAAAATTATATATCCTGAATACAATATCAACCAATCATTAGCAATAACCAGGTTCTCTGAACATTATTTTCCCATAAAAGCGTAGGCTAGTTGTATATTACTCTTGACAACACTACATCAAATACACTTTTTCCATCAAAATTTGAGACTGTAACCAAAGCGTAGACTAAAGAAATATCATGTACCAATACTGTAGAGCAATGAGAAGCATAGGCACATACTGAAACTAATACAATGAAATAAATGACCCTCACACTTACATGCAAAAAGCTAAAATGCAAACTTCTACTTTTTGACAGCTTTGTGGACTGCATTCAAATAAGGTAGGTTCCAAAGACCGGAGGAAATGCATCTCAGTGAAACTATAGAGCAACGGTGCCACCATATGATGTCCCAAATCCTAATCCAAATGCCACTAATGATACATGTTCATTAACCCAATCTCACCAATCATGTTTGGACTTTGTCTATCTTGTATTCTGTTGATCTTTTTTTATTTTCATCTTGAGAAGGATTGTTGGTAGGAAATCCACACAAACGTGAATAGTTGTGTGCTTTTGGGAATCTTACCACATATTTTTTCATTTTCATCTTGACAAGGATTGTTGCTAGGAAATTCACAAAAATTTGAATAGCTATGTGCTTTTGAGAATCCTACCGCATATTTTTTCATTTTCATCTTGACAAGGATTTTTGTTGGTAGGAAATCCACACAAATGTGAATAGTTGTGTGCTTTTGGGAGTCTTACCACATAATCTGTTATGTGAAACATTCAATAAAGTTAGAAAGTCTAACTACTGCAATTCCATTGGAATTTTCCTAATAAATTGTTGCACCTTAAATCTAGCTCTTCTAAACGTTGTAATTTTCCCATTGATGTCGGTATGTGCTTGGTCAACATATTATGAGATAAGTTCGGCAATATCAAGGTTGTGAGGACTCCTATAATCTCTGGAATCTCACCTGTGAGATTGTTCCCTGACAGGTCTATCACATTGTTACTGACTGCCACATGCACGTCATCAAGCTCAAGTCCTTTCTCAGTCAACATCACAGTCTCTCTGTACCATCTAGAAATACATAACCAGCCATTCCCAGCCGAAAGTCCATTATCCACTTCCCAATTCCCTGGTACTTGGAACTACTCTAGCATATTGATGTGGGATGGGACATTACCATGGAAATGGTTGTTGGAGATGTCCAACACCCGCAGCTTTGTGAAATTGACTAACAACGATTCAAGAATGGTCCCTCAAACATGTTATAGCCAAGATCTAGGACTACCAGCTCATGCATTCTCTTTAAGGAATCTGGTAGAAAACCAGTTAGCATATTTCACCTCAAATCTAATACTGTGAGATGCTTGCAATTAGTCATGGAGTTTAACAGGTGCCCTGAAAAAATGTTCAAGTAGGTAGATAAAACCAACATGAAAGATGGAAAAATGACAATGCATATCATGGAAATTGCTCTTCTCCATGTACAAGAATGACAACTGCTTGCAGTTTACTAGGACTGTAGGTGTGCTACCAGTGAGACTATTTTGAGAAATATCCAAGACAATCAAATTTACCAGATTTCCAATGCTCCTGGGAATTTGGTTGCCCAACTGGTTTCCTTTTAACCTTACTTACGTGAGCTATGTCAGGTTATCTATGCATTCTAGAATACAGCCACCAATGCCAAGCATTGAATACTCCACTAATAAACATTGCAAGTTTGTTAAGGGACACAATACCCTGTGCAAGCTTTGCATAGGGTACAATGGCAACTTTGTTAAATTCCCAATGGCCTCTGGAACTTCACTACTAGATACTTCCAAATCAACTAACTAAGACATTCTACCAATGCACTCTGATATTGTAGGCAGAATACCAGTAGTAGTAAATAAGGATAAATTTTGAAGCTGTTTCAATTGGCATATGCTTTTAATAGTGCCTGTAATAGAATTCGCTGATAACCTAACAGAGGTCAGTTGGTGGAGCTGCTTGAGGCTTCCTAGTTCAGATGGAATTGTAATAGAATTTTCCAATAAACTCAAAGAGGTCAACTGCTTGAGGTTCCCTATTTTAGATGAAATTTTTCCCACCAGCCTTTCTATGCCCAGGTCTAACTGGGTGAGTTTGCTTAGACTTGCTACCTCTTTTGGAATTGAGCCTATAAAGTAAATTCCATGCACCATTATTTTTGAAAAACAAACCGTAATAACATGCCATTAATATAATACTTTAATGCATGGAACTGTAGTATGACAGCAAACCATATATGGTTCTATAATACTTTTATGCATTTGGTATGCGTAAAGATATTCACATTCTGGTATTTATCAATAACATTACATGTAGATTTTTAGAAAGAAATTTATCATCAAAAAATATTGGATGTTTCTGCAAAAAATCAATGTGGACAAAGGATGATGAATATTTGGGTAGGCATTTCTAGAAAGGAATGGATTGAAACAAAAACATTTCTTAAAAATGAATCAAACCAAAATTGGCATAAGGAAACTTCCCTCTTTTACAAAGAATTAGACTCAACAAGTATAGTCACTGTAATATGCTTTATAATATCATAAAGCCAACAATGCATTAAGAATTTTTTATTTATATTTATAATTAATTAAGTTTATCCTTGTACACTACCTACACAATGTTTATGGCATATCGACCTACAGACACGGAAAGATTCTTGCACCTAATTTTCAATGTAATCAAATGGTTTACGCTTTTCCCATAGCAATGTCAAAAGTTCAATAAAAATACCTTTGGTAACCATCACAACAAATTGAGGATTGGATTGGAGTGAAGCATATTTGTAAAAGTCAAGTCAGGGTCACCTCAAAATGACTTTTACTGTTAGTCTTTTGGAATTGTGAATGTCTAATAAGGTGCCAGGAGTAACTAGTATAGTAAATTATTATTTATGATATATTAAAAGTGGAGCAGATTCATCCTAATGTTTGAGTCGTTGGCAAACAATGGCCTAAATGGTTCAACAACGGCACTCTTATTCTCCTTGCTTGAGAAAGTTATAGAATGGATCAATGCCATATCTTTCAAAGATTAAAAATGGATGATAGCATGTGCAAGAGAGGTACATGAATTTTTGGACATTTTAATGTAGTGTTCTTAATCAAAAAGTTAAGTGCTTAACCTTCTCATGTTTTCTTTAATGAGAATTGGATTTGAATGGTAAGGCAACTTCAAGGATACTAAGACCAATGACTTGGCTTTGATATTGTATAGGAGGTAAAAGATAAATAACTTTACTTCCACATATTGAAGTGATGTTATAGGATAAATTTAATGATGACATTGAATGAAATGGATATCAAAATTAATAGATTTTTATCGTTGAATCTTCTTAATGGTTACAATATTCGATGATCATTTTGAACCATGCTTATGTTTTCAAGAATATAAAAAGCATTTTCAATGCCATATTAATAGGTAGAATAGTGGTATGCACTAGGAATAATAAGTAAAAGGTTCAAGAGTTAATTTTGTTTCTTTTCAAAATTTCATTATAATTATGAAAATACACTTCAAATTTTTCACGCATGCTCCACTATGCAAGATGTTGTATACATGCTTATCATGCATGATGCTAAATAGCAATTATGGGTTCCTAAGGAGGATCTCAGCTTATGTGAACAAGACCTTCTTGGATTGGTTAGAGAATGTGGTTTGTGGTTCCAAGTGATTTTGTTAATGTAGTGTGTGTCAACAACGCATTGCTTAGTTGGTTAGAGGATATGGTTTGTGGTAGCAAGTCATAAATTACATGCCTAGGATATGTATAGTCATTTAGTTGTAGTACCCAGCATCCAAATAACACTAATTGCCACTTCCCTCCTTAATTTAATGGTTAAAACCTTGATCCCCAACCCCAATGTCTTTAAAATATTAAGTTTGTTTACACTTGATTTCATAATCTTTGGAAAAGCACTGCATCTTTATCATTTCTTGTAAAATGGAATAATATGAAAAAAGTACATGTTAAAGTGTTAAAAAGAAAGTAAATTATGAAGGTAAAATAAATACTAGTAAATTAAAAATATGGAAGGATGCTTAGATTGAAAAATATTAAAAGAAGCTCTAAGAATGCATACTACAAGCTAAGTTGAGGTTTACTGAGGTACGTTACTTTGAGGAGACGAGGTTTGATGAGACGTGATATTGCATCCCATGCGATATCGTATACATGATATTGTGTCGTCCCTTGCGATATTGCATACGCGATATCATGGTCCTTTGCCAAATCTATAAATAGGAGGCAGCACTCCCCTTATTTCCCATCCTAGTCTAGAAGTAGGGAAACTCTGGTAGTTTGATCACTCCAGAGATAGAATATTTTCTATGTGCCCATAGTAGGAGTCCCCAAGTGAATGGATCTTTATTCGAGCAACATTGTACCTGAACACAAGTTGTGTACGGCAATAAAGACAAACTCAATTGGATAAACCTTGTAGTGCATGGAATAGGATTTTATTTAATTGCTAGTTATTGCTTTCCTAGAATGCGGTATGAGTACAACTTGATTATGAGCATCTCGTCTGACTACTTGGTAACCTAGTGGTGTATCCAGGATCTACGCTTGGTAATCCCAATGGTAGTCATGCACAGCGGATGTGTACAGTTAGTCAAGGAATTGGCTGCTCATCACACTTAGGTTAGATAGATTCTCTCAACCCGTTCCTCCTAGTTAAGTGCCTCAATACGACCACTTCGAGCATGTGCATTATGTGTGGTGATCCTAGTAACGATTAGCGTTTTGTAGCCACAGTTGTCTCGGTTTATGGTGTGTACAGTAAGTGGGAGTGGATGCTAATGCTAGTTAATTTAGACTTAGGACATTAGTTAGAGTTAGTTAGCTTTCTCAACCTTTGACCTCATAGCATAGGAGATAAAACCAGAAAAGACCATAAAAATCTTATACCTCGGACTTACTTAACCATACACCGTGACAACAACAAGTAAGTCTAGGAAGACAACGAATGATTAACCCCAAGTGTTCGATGGGGCATGTAGGGATTTAGTCTGGGAAGTTCGACCAAATCGCGCGTGCTATGCTCGTTTCGTATGGTTGAGTGTAGGGGTACCTCACCACTCATCATTGGCGCCGTTGCCGAGGACTAAGTGTTTGTGCGCCGAATAGAACATAAGGAAACACCAACTGTTCATAGAGGAAACAACCACTTATGCGAATGATGGGCACTTAGATCTTCACCACGATCAGGGCCATAGCAGTCGAAGAGAAGGCAAGAAACATTGTCATGGTGATGGTTCTCCTTCTTCACATCACTCACCCTCTCCTTCCACATTTTGGCGCAGCCACCATGAACATAAAGGTGAGGATAAAAGTAAGAAAGATGAAAGACCTTGACAGGAAATTCGAGAAAGAGGATAAGGACAAGGATGTAGGGAGAGTAGGAAACAACGCAGACATCACAGGCATCATGAAAGAGATGATCATAATGAGCCCCTACTTGCAACCCGAAGTATGCTTGACATAACAGAGGCAGTTAGGATTCCCACAAGGCATTTGAAAGATAGTCAGATCAGACGATTAGACATGAACAATATCCCATGATTTGAAGGGGGATACAATGCTGATATGCAAAATCATTTACAGGAATTCCATGATGCTTGTGCCTTGCAGAATATAGAAAATAAGTGGCAAAACTTAAGTTGTTCCCAAGGACACTCACCAAAGAAGCAGAGAGCTCGTACCGGTGCTTAGAACCGAAAACCATTAGGAGGTGGAGTACGATGCTAGAACTATGCAACGAAAAGTATCAAATGTACACCAGAGTGTCCAATTTGCATAAGCAGATCCAAGGCTGGAAGCAAGGTCATCACGAACCCTTGGATGCTGCCATGGCCCACTATTACACATTGTTACATCATTGCCTAGGCCATGGGTACGCTCAGCGTGATCAACTTCGCCACATCGTGGATGGGATAAGGCATGAAACTAGAAGAACCCTTGGGACTTATGCTCAAGGGAAATTATCAAAACTTAGAGCCCATGAAATACAAAGCTTGTTGGAGCAAGTAGCAAACGAAGAAGGTGAGCTACGCAAAATGGAAAGTGCAGAAGAGTACAACCGCGATCCTTCCCTTTGAAAGAAGGGAGTGAAATTTTGTGATGAAGAGGATGAGTCACCAATGGAAGAGTTGGTGAACTGGAAAACCTTGCTAATCCAAAAATTAACAACAGAAATAGCGGCTAAGGTAGACGACGTATGGAGTTCCTTAGAGTCTAAAATTGAAAATATCTTAAAAATTGTACAAGAGTCTAAGGTAGAACAAAGTAGTGACAAAGGTAAGAACAAGTGGAGAGATTTAGGCCCTGCACATAATAAGGGTAAGGAAAAAATTACTAACTCCCATCCTGGCCTAGAAGTAGGAAAACTATGGTAGTTTGATCACTTGAGAGATAGAATATTTTCCATGTGCCCGTAGTAGGAGTCCCCAAGTGAACGGATCTTTATTCGAGCAACATTGTACCTGAACACAAGTTGTGTATGACAATAAAGACGAAATTGATTAGATAAACCTTGCAGGGCATGGAATAGGATTTTATTTAATTGCTATTTATTACCTTCCTAGAATGCAGTAGGAGTACGACTTGATTACGAGCATCTAAGGATGCGTATGGTTAGTCAAAGAATCGGCTGCTCGTCGCATGCAGTATGAGTACGACTTGATTACAAGCATCTCATGTGACTACTTGGTAACCTAGTGGTGTATCCATGATCTATGCTTGGTAATCCTAGTGGTAGTTGTGCACAGCAGATGTGTATGATTAGTCAAGGAATCGGCTACTCATCACACTTAGGCTAGATGGATTCTCTCAGCCGTTTCCTCCTAGTTAAGTGCCTCAGTACGATCACTTCGAGCACGTGCGTTACGTGTGGTGATCCCAGTAACGATTAGCATTTGGTAGCCATAGTTGCATCGGTTCAGGGTGTGTACGGTAAGTGGGAACGGATGCTGATGCTAGTTAATTTAGACTTAGGACATTAGTTAGAGTTAGTTAGCTTTCTCAACCTTTCACCTCATAGCATAGGAGATAAAACTAGAAAGGACCATAAAAATCTTATACCTCGGACTTACTTAACCATACACCGTGACAAAAACACGTAAGTCTGGGAAGACAACGAATGATTAACCCCAAGTGTTTGATGGGGCGTGTAGGCATTTAGTCTACGGAGTTCGACCGGATCGCACGTGCTACGCTTGTTTCGTATAGTTGAGTGTAGGGGTACCTCGCCACTCATCAAGGTTGAACCAAAATGCTCTTTTAAGTTTAAATTAAAGATGATAGAGTAAAAGTAGTGTTGAGCTCAACCTCGCCCATGCCAAGCATGGGGCCATAATCAACAATACTTTGAAAAAGAAAAAATATATTAGCCTATTGAAGTCGAAGTCTCGTAAATCACTCTATCAATTAAACATACATGTGCTATTCAAATTTGACCTTTCTCAACAATATCATATTGGAACCTTAAAGTTTTTGAATTTTACTATACCAAATGTTCCACTTCATGTCACATTAGTTCATCTAAAGGTTTGCATGTATAAATTGTAATAAGGGTTGGAAATGATGACCATGGTACTTATGGAAGGAAAATCAATTCACATCTAAATTTAAACATTGCCTTTCAAACATCAATTTGCTTAGTATTGTGTATGCTTTATAGGCTATATTATATGAGCATCATAAATATAATCTACAGGAATTAGTAAGTATGATTTTAATTTATTAGTAAAAAGTTGTCACAAAGGTCACAAAGCAAGAAACAAAAAAAATTTGAAAATTTGCTTATCAAAATAGAAACTATTTCTTTTAAATAATTACCAAACTAAGTTCAATGAAATATAGCAATAAATAATAACTTTATAAATACCTTCAATATATTAAAAATACGAAATACAAATGTGAATCCTCCTATGCAAAGAAGTGCTAATAACTTGTTTTTGCATGAGATTGACGATGCTTTCATGCCATGTTAAGCCATTAATTTTTAAAAATGAAAACCTAAGTTACCAACGAATGATAAAAGGATTCAATGGAAATTGATAAAGTTAATTAATAATTTTGGCTTTATTTTAGAACCCCTTTCCATCACTTCCTATGCTAATTGTAATGGTTAACAACAACATTGTCTCTCCCTATCTTACTTACCTTTTTCGATAATGGTCAAAAACCCTGTATTCTCTCTTGTCCACCATTATTATTCCTTAGTTTTCTTACCAATTTCTCTCTAACTCGATAATTTTGGTGTTCTCCCTCATTCCACAATTGTTAGGTTTAGCATGTATTAGTAACAAGAATTACCCAAGAGACATCACAATGAAAAAAGGTGGTAGATGTTACACGGGAGTAGGGCAGTGGTTGCAAGGCGTGTGATGAATGACAGTTGGCAAATAGAGTGTGACTTCTTCTCCTAGATGCTGCTATGAACAAGGGAGGGGCAAAAACGAAGGAAGGTGATGGAACCTGCAGCCAGTAATGGGTAGAGCCTTTTCTCTAACGATCAGGGCCTTCTCTCTCCATGCGCAGATGATAGAAAATGGCAGGTGTAGGATTCCTATGATCGCTAGTACTCTCACAGGTAGGCGACACCAACGATAGGCTCATGAGATGCACGACTAATGTGAAAATAGCAGAGGTCAGCTTGACAACAACTCGACTAGGGCCTCTTCAGAGATGAATAGGTGGCAGACTGTGGAGCACACGCAGGTCATGCAGGGTAGAAAATGACAGAAGTGCAGTGCTACACAGTTGTAGCTTGCATGTCCATAAGTAACAAATGGAATTTTTTCTATTTTTTTCTTTTTCAACCGATAGAAGTCTTTCTCTCTACCCATAAATAGAAACCCAGCAAAGACAAGCTACATGCATAGGCAGCACAAATGGCAACAACACCATTCTCTCTCTTTTCCTACATTTTGAAAAACAACTACTCCAACCCAAAAATGGTAGCCAAAATGGCATCAACATCTTTTTTGTTCTTTGTTTATTTGCTTTTAAATAGTAGATTCCCTCTCTCAATGGAGAATTAGTGGTGAATGCCACAAAATATGGAAGATGGTAGTATTTCTCTGATGTGCACGGACCTCACACAGGAAGACAATGAGTAAGTGATAGTGGTGAGCACATCAAGGTGACAAACAACTTTTATGTTTCATTTTCTTTGTCATGTGCACAAGGATGCAAAAATGAAATGTGACCCTAGTAGTCACTTTTCTCTTCCTCTATCCATATGATGTATGTAGAATCCATCTTCCCTTTCCCCCATCCACTAGCACTTAAGAGTAGCATTGCAGCAGTATCCACAACAGACTGAAAATGATAGCAATGATAGGCGGCGAAAGAAAATTTGCATTTTTACTTTGGATTACTTTTTGTACTCTTAAAAATTGTACAAACATTCAATTTAAATTTTCAACTATTTTGCTTGATTCATTATTTTCAAAATATCACATAACCCTCTCCAGTTGAAACTATTTCTAGGCTTCCATACCCATATAGGAGGTGCCCTAGGCGATAATATCCTAAATCTTGTTTTTGGGTGTTGGCATGTCCAAAATTTATGCATCAACAAGTAGATGTTGATAAGATTACAATAAATACATAAATGCATAACGTATCTCAGAATGCTAGGCAGAAGGTAGAGACATTAAAAAATAGAAAATTGTGAGCATGCTTGAGAAGACTTGGAGATTTTTTGTTTTCATGAGCAAGAATTTACTGTTGTTTACTTTTAAAACTTTTTATAATGTTTTCTAAATTTGGAGTGGTAACTTGGCAACACTACCTCATAATATCCTAGCTATCTTCCATGGTTACCCATCTTATACCGATCATAATTTTAAATTATTCCTATTAGCTTTTAGAATGGAAACTTTGTTTTACACTAAACAAACCATTTTAATTTTCCTCACTAAATTTCAATGGAGTCATTTATTTTCATTTCATCATTGGGTTGTTATGCCTTCCTCACTTGGAAAGTTTGTGACTACCTTGAAACCGTGTATGCCTGAGTTTACATTCTTTTTTCTTTCAATTTGAAGGTATATTTAGCTGAAATTATGTTACTATGTAAGGTATACAAGTTGAAACACCCTTGCTGAATTAGCTTTATTTCACAATCCTTAACTGCTATAAATGCATTAACAAATAAGGTGTTAAATTATGGATGAGAGGTCTTGCTTAGTAGCTCTATGTCACAGGTTCCATTTCAGTAAACAACATTGCATTATGAATTTTTTAAAAAGTTGAGTTTCATATAAACATGATGTAGTCAGACATTTGGCTTCTGAATTGGATTCAAACGAGGTGGGTCTCAAAAACCCAGGGCATAAACAATACAGAGCAATTGTGGTGCCATACGATATGTCAAATCCCAATCCGAATGCCTACCACAACATATTTTGATCAATCCAATTGCTCTTCTTTGCCTCTGTTGCGGAATCCTTTAGCTTGGATTTATTCTCTTATTTCAATGGCTTGCAGACTTCTAAATTTTACCATGGTTTTCATATTTCTAAATTTACCAAGAGTAAATGCATACATGGCATTACATGCCACATAAAATTCACAAGCATAAACAACAATACAGATGCTGCCTATATCTTACCATAATGATATTTAAATAATGATGATGAGAGAGTGGAACGTGGTGCCGTGTGGTAAGGTATAATTGGCATGAGGGATGTTTGGTCCATAAATGGTCTACGTTGAATGAGATGTGGAATAACATATAACAATAAACTATGATCGTTGAATGCGAGCAATATACACAAAGTAGTGAGAATAAAGTGGGCTTTGCCTGCAATAACATTAAGACTTGAAATAAAGCGAGGTTATTGGAAAAGACTTCCACCTTTATTTCCAAAAAACTCTAATGCTCTTCTCTGTGTATGGTGAAGAAGATTATCTACTGGATTTATTTGTTTGTCTTTTTAGATTTTGGGACGACTCCTTAAACCAGACTTATCACACAAGTACGTCGAATTCAACGCAGCAAATTTTAAGTTAAAGGTGATGCAATAAAGAGGAATTTTCACGTACTCCACAGAGGATTGGATGGAAGAAAAGACGTTCTTAGGTTGCTGAAGCATTGCAGGAACGAAGTTATGAAATTCAAACTTTTGAGATAGTCACAGTAGAAATTGTGTTAAAATAGTGTTTTTGCTGATAGATAAACAAACATCATCATCACAATTAAAGCTACTGCATACCACATTTGTGAGGTCGCCTCAAGTGAATGTGATGCATTCCACTGTCAAAAACTTTGGCCTTCCAATGAGGGTCTTTGAATTTAAATATTGTATACTTGAAGTAATGTGAATTTGCTAAAATAAAAAAGAAAGGCAGGTTCTTAGAAGATTCATTAATCCATTTCATCGGTTGTCTTATACCAACTCATATATACAATTTAATTCTCACGATTTCTTCCTTACTTGTTAGAGACGGTCTGCATTACATAATCCTTACTTGTTAGAGAGGGTCTGCATTACATAAGCATCTCATATCCTTGCATTTGATCACAATGCTGTTACAAACTGATACACAGCATAGACAAAGAAGCCCGCAAGAGTGGTAAAAATAAATTAAACTTTAGGAAGTAATCTCCAGATAAGGCCTAACGAGATACCTAACTTAAACATAAGATGCATACATAGACTAACGGCATACTCTTTGACGGTATTATGTTACATGTATAATTACAAACAGATTTGAAAATACAAGAGCAGCATCAACCAAAGTCTAGACTCTGGCTTTGGATTAATAGAAGAAGAAAGAAAGACATTTAGCTTCTGAATTGGATTCAAGTAAGGTACGTTGCAAAGAACGGATGAATGAACTCTTAACAATAATACACAGCAATTGTGATGCATATGATATGCCAAGACTGAATGCAAATGCCAACAACAAGACATTTGCTTCAATAATCTAACTATTCTCAATGTGGAGGCAGCCTTAGCTTGATTGGATGCATTGCGGGTGGGAAACATTTATTTTTTGAGAAGCCACTTCCATCAAAGGTCTAGTTTCTACCCAAATCAGCATTTTATTGGCAGAAGCTTGATAAGATTTTGCAGCAACAGGAACTTTGATAAGCAGAATTAAATGCATTAATTTAATTTGGTGTGCTGGTAGAGCATACATACTTTTTTTAAATTTCAAAGTTAAAATCAAAGAACTTTTGAAGCTATAGAAATCAGTGTGGACAAAACATAGCGATTTGGATTATAATTTTCATTTTTGATACTAGTATTAGAATACTATTTTGAAATATATTTATTTTTAAAAAAAATCATTAAAATTTTAGACCATATTGTCTAAGTTGATAATATGATCCCAAAAGCAACTTCATTATGCCTAAGATCTTAAATTATTAATATAATATCTTATATTTAATATTCCAAAATTGTCTTTTTAATAGTAGTTGCACATTATTTTTAATAAGAGTGGATTTGGAGTGACAAAGGTTGAAGACATCACTTACATGGAAAGGATTTGAATATAGTAGTTAGAGTAGGTCTTTATTTGTACAACTTTAGATGACAAGGTTTGCTTTATTTTAGGTTTATTTCATTTTTTTTATTTACATCAGCAATTGGTGTATTTTACATTTCTATTTCCTTCTTTTTTTTGGTTCAAGAGAAAAGCATTGTACTTTTATTTTTATGTTATAAGGCCTATTTGATTGTGTGTATATTTATGCGACCTCTATGTTATTTCAATTCTATAAGGAATCGTTATACATTGATTTATAGTAAAACTTAATAAATGAGTTCCATTTTCAAGGATTTTAGGAAGTTTTTTTAACAAATTCAAAGATTTTACTTAGTTTCGAATTTTTGAAAGAAACTAAAAAGGTTTAGATTTTGTTGTTCACTAGCCTGTGCTCAGTTTTCAAAGTGTTTCTTTTTCTGATGCCATGTGAACCTATCAAGGTAGAAACTTTTTAAAAATGTTTTAATTAGATAACATTGAAAACAAATTCAGATGTCCCACTTAGCATTAATCTTCAAGATGTAACTTAGTATTTGTAATGGAATTGAAAAGTTTGTATTGTTAGAAATTTTTATTTAAAAAATAGATAGTTATATGTTAATGTACCAGTGTGTAAAAAACTGTATTTGAACTATTGTGTTGTAAAAAAGCATTGTTTTGTCTTGTTTATGGTTGTAACTTTCTGAAAAAATAGCGTAGCTTTTTGCTATTTTTTTACCCTTTGCACTGAAGGGTTCTCCATGTAAATTCTGTTGTGTATATTTTACTGTTTTATCTATTTTATTTGCTATAATAGTTGGCTTTTAATATGCTTATCAAGAAGATAATTATTATGAGGTATTTCTTGTATATCATTAAAATTGATTCATGTTCACCATTGGTAGTTCTATCTTTCGGGATTGAAATATTTATCAAGTTTTGGTTTATTTAATCTTTTCAACTGAACTTGGTTGCAATCCTTATATTTCATTCTGTTATCTCCCTATGGAAAATTCTATTAAATCCTTTATTTATTGTACACTACGACTAAGAGTTTTCTCTGTGCTTCTCACAACTTACAACATTCCAAGATATTTTACAAGACATGATCTTTTATTCCAAGATAATAAAAAGCAAAATCTATAAAAATGAAAAATAAATAAATAACAAAAAACATAATTAAGGAAGAGGTGTGAGATCCCTAACTACATCCCTAAAGGTCATAAAAGCAAAAATGTAACAAAAACCCAAACAAGAAAAAATTAGAAAAAAAAAATGAATTAAGGAAGAGGTGTGAGACCCCAAGAAAATAACCAATTAAACTAAGCACAACCCTTAACTATATCCTCTATTGCTATGCATTACCCCTATACTCACTACCCCATCTATACATACTAATCACTAGGTTGCATACTCACTATCCCCTTCCCCATACAAAAACTTCAACATGACATAGAACCTACAACAACTAGTAAAACATTATTAACTAAACAACTGTTGATGCATAAATTTTGGTCATGCCAACATCGGAAAAACTCATTTGAGGAGACTATAGCCTAGGGCACCTCCTGTATGGGTAAGGAAACCCAGGAATAGTCTCAGCTGGAAAGAGCCATGTGACAAAGTGATAGAGAGATAGAGAAATAGAAAACATAAAGAGAGATAAATCATGAAAAAAACTAATGGAGAGAGAAACAGGAACCACCGACAGGATGCATGGTTGTGTCACCACAAGAATCATGTGTAGTTGTGATCAAGCATCACCAATGCCTTGCGGATCACCAACTGCATAAACATCATGCAAAAATCCACCGTCCACCACATGCCATTTGCTGAAATAAAAGAAGATAGAGAGAAGATCCACTGACAGGATGCATGGTTGTGTTGCCGCAAGAATCATGTGTAGTTGCGATCAAACATCACCAATGCCTTGCGAGCCGCCAACTACATAAACATCATGCACAAATCCACCGTCCACCACATGCCATTTGCTGAAATAAAAGAAGATAGAGAGAAGATCCACCGAGAGGATGCATGGTTGTGTTGCCGCAAGAATCATATTTAGTTGCAATCAAACATCACCAATGCCCTGCGAATCACCAATTGCATAAACATCATGCACAAATCCACCGTCCACCACCTGCCATTTGCTGAAATAAAAGAAGATAGAGAGAAGATCCACCGAGAGGATGCATGGTTGTGTTGCCGCAAGAATCATGTGTAGTTGCGATCAAACATCACCAATGCCCTGCGAACCACCAACCATTGTTGCCACACACACTTCCAACCACCGAAAGAAAGAGGAGGTTTAGTCCATGGCTTCATGTCCCTAGCCTCATTGTCCTAGGGCTTCCTGGCCTGACTTCTCCTCCTCTCCCTACTCCATCACCTTGATGGCTTTTTACAGCCAATTTTAGGGTTAGGGTAACCTTGATGGTAGTAACACTTAGCCCCCAACTGAAAAGGAAAAGGGAAAAGAAAATGGTTAGGAGAAGCGCCCAACTAAAAAGGAAAAGAGAAAAAAAAATGGTCAATTCAGGCTCTCCTTCTAGCATCAATAAGGTGTTGATGCATAAATTTTGGTCATGCCAACACTGGAAAAACTCATTTGAGGAGACTATAGCCTAGGGCGCCTCCTGTATGGGTACAGAAACCTAGGAATAGTCTCAGCTAGAAAGTGCCATGTGACCAAGTGATAGAGAGATAGAGAAATAGAAAACATAAAGAGAGATAAAACATGAAAAAAACTAATGGAGAGAGAAACAGGAACCACCGACAGGATGCATGGTTGTGTTGCCACAAGAATCATGTATAGTTGCGATTAAACATCACCAATGCCCTGCGAACCACCAACTGCATAAACATCATGTACAAATCCACCGTCCAGCACATGCCATTTGCTGTAATAAAAGAAGATAGAGAGAAGACTTATAAAATACACACACATATACAGAACCATATACAGTTAAAAAATACATTTTGGACTCATGGGTTTCATTTTTAATAGGTTTGTCAGGGCCTACTCGGGAAACCATAAGCTTTAAAGATATGTAATTAATTAATTATAAAGGTTCAGTGGGTTTCAATCTTTTCCAAAAGCAAGACGGCTCTCTGCAAGTATTCCACATTCATTTTCATGATCACTCTCTGGTTTGCTGAAATCCAAAACTACCTAACTAGAACTCGTGAATTTATTTCCAAAGAACATAAATTCTAACAATACTGCAAACCGTAACGTGATTGTACAAGATTTCTCATTACTAGCTTGTTGCTACTTTGCTGGGCTTATTCTCATCCATCGCTGGGATCTTGTGATTCATTTTCTCGCATCCAAGGCCTTTTGAAAATGCCGAAAAATTACTCGGGAGCAGGTAATGTGTTCAATATTTCATCTTCAAAATAAATGTTTCTTAAAAGATGTAACATTGTTTAAAGAGTTAAATTAAGATGCATAAAAATGTAAATTTTATATATAAAATAACATGATAAAAATGAGTTGGGTTGACTTGACTTGAATCAGACACTTTGATGACGGTCAAAGGAAGAAAACACTAGTGTGTTTGCATCTCCACTGAGTTTCTGTTAGCAGATCTAGCAGCAAAATATGAAATGAGATGAAAATAAAGAGCAATGGAACCACAGGCAAATGTAGAAGGATCTTATTATCAGAAATGGGAATAACAAGCTTTTCTCTTCATCATAAGGAGAGAAGAAGAAGAAGCCTCTCTCTCATGCAATAGGAGAAGAATGTAAGAGAAGAATATAAGAGTGGGATGGAAAGGGGATGTATGTGATAGATTTGAATTGAGGTGAGGGACGTCCCTTTTATATTGGTGAAGTGACCCTTAAATATCTAATGATAACCACCCACTATTTTAATAAACATAACCAAATTTTAGCATGATAACCATGGCCTAACTTTATCATGATAAGTATGGCCAATAATCTCCCACTTGAAGATTTTGATTGAGGATCAATCAGATCTCCTCACCAGTCTTTCTACCTTGCCATTCTATGTTGCTTATGTTTTTACTATGCCATATGAGGATTAACTCCAATCAAACTTGTCCATGTTAATCGACTTGGTTAGAACATCTGCAAGATTATCCTTAGTGTGTATCTTCTACATATCCACACTTCCACCTTCTACTACATTACAAACAAAGTGAAATTGTACTCCTATGTGTTTTGTCCTTGAATAAAAGGTTGGATTCCTTGCAATATGCAAGGTTCTTTGACTATAAAAAAATAAAGGAATTTTCTCTTGTTTGTGTCCAAGCTCGTCTGATAACCTTTGAATCCAAATTGCTTCCTTGCAAGCTTGTGTAGTTACCATGTATTCTGCGTCTGTTGTAGATAATGCGACTACTATTTGTAGTCTTGATACCTAGCTTATAGCTCCTCCTGCAAGTGTAAAGATTTTCTTTTATTTGGATCACCTACAAAATCTAATTCCACATAACCTTTAATAGTAAATTTTGATCCTCCATAACATAACACAACATCTGAGATACCCTTAATGTATCTTAGGATTCTCTTAATAGTACTCCAATGCTCGTCCAAGATTTGCCATGTACCAACTGACCGCTCTCACTACTTGTGCAATGTCTAGTGTTGTACAAATCATAGTGAAAATTAGGCTTACCACTGCTGATGCGTACGGTACTCGAGACATCTCATTCCTCTCTACTTCATTGCTAGGATACATCTCGGAGGATAATTTAAAATTAACAGGAATGGGACACCTGTTGAATAGTGTCTAAATTTTTTGCAATTTATCATCATCCAAAGGACATTATCCAGGGTAATTAGCTATAATGTTTAGAATAATTATGCCAAAAAATCATTCAATCCCTAGGTACACCGGGAAACTAAAATTGAAAAACTGCCTATGTAAAATGAACTCATTATTACAATCTTTCAAGCAATATCACACAAGATAAAAAAATTAATTAATTAAGGTAAGCAGTAAGGTATAACTTAACTTCAAAAACAACCTTACTAACGCTTGTCCCTATGTGATTGTAGATGGTCGCAAAATGTGGACAAAAGGAAGATCTTGCTCAAGGTGGAAGCAAACGACCTAGGAGAGGTGGAAGACAACATCCTGCTAGACAACATGCAGAATAGGAGGAGCAATTGTTCAGTATTCATCAAGAGAACCTTCCTACCATACAGTCTGAGCAGGCAGAAGGAGGAGTTGCTGCAACACTTGAACAGGGACAACATCTCACGTTGCCCCAAGA
The DNA here is from genome assembly GCA_015680685.1 of Gnetum montanum. Lineage (NCBI taxonomy): Eukaryota > Viridiplantae > Streptophyta > Gnetopsida > Gnetales > Gnetaceae > Gnetum > Gnetum montanum. The sequence goes on along the minus strand of MNCI01032141.1, from coordinate 5,535 downwards.
TTGTGTTCAGGCCATCCACGAAAAGTCCACATTCACTATAGTGATTGTGGAATTGAACTTTCAATCTTTTGCAGAGTTCGCTCCTGAGGCTATTAGGGATCACCTCAAAGGATCTCCCTTATTGCCTAACCTCTCTGAAAGCGGTGCCTGGTACCTAGGGGAGACGTACCAATTCTGGCACAATAGGGAGTAAGGAACCACTGTCAATATTTGTGGTGTGATAGTTGATTTCTCCGCATAGGCCATTTTGGAAGTGTTAAACCTTTTGAATACAGGGCCAAAAGTTGCTCAGTTATCCACCTGTTCAGACCCCGATGTGTGACTAGATTGGTTGGAAAGGGCTTATGGAAGAGATAAGACATTTGGTGAGTTGATGACGGAAGAGAGGATCTACCTCTTCCCCACAAAGGGCTTAAAATAATATCAACATATGCACAAAGAGGATGTGTAGTGTTGATGAAAAAGTTAATGCTAACCTGCCCCATCTATATTTAATGGAGATCTTGAGGCAGTTCAAGGAACGAAAAATAGGGAAGATGGCGTTTCCTTTCCCTTATCTTATCAGAAAGATTTGTCGATGTGTTGGTATCAAGGGGTACACTAATGATGTGCTCTAGAAAGCCCAAAATGCATTCTATGATGAACTATTAAAGCCACTAGCCACGAGGAAAATTACTAGTGAGTTGCTGGGACCAAAAGAAGAAGAACAACAAAATGGCTGGACAAACTACAACTGAACTTGTAGGACCCAGCCAACCTCCAAGCACAGGACCCAGTCAACAACAAAAAGCAAGGCCCAGCATAGGCTAGGATCAACCGTTGCCGTAAGACCACAAATCGTCGATGAGCCATCTTAGGGCCATCGCTGAGATGATCAATTGGGGAAGTCGTGATGACACAAATCTCTTTCACATCATTGATGATGTCATTTAGACCACTATTTCTTTATATCACACAGGGGGTGAAGTGTCTATTCACACAAGAGGAGGGAAAAGTAGTTGGCCACAACAGATCTCAGGAAACATAACATCTTTCCAAGTGTAATTAGAAACTAATGAAGGGGCCACTATGGTGGTTATGCAACACCAGGGTGCTACAAGAGCTGTAGATGTGGTCACAGACCACATTAAAGAATCATTCAATGTACCTATTGTACCACTGGTAGATCTCATAGGAGCATGGGATGCTCAAAATTTGGCTGGAACCTCAATGACTCCTGTGGAACATGAGGATGTGCTTGATAAATTTCTCCAAATAGGGCAAATAATGATGTCCCTGTTTGAAATCCCTCAGGATGTTATGGTAATTCAGTTTGACTTCATTTCTACAAAGGGGAAGCTGGTCTTAATAGAAGTGAGGGTCGAGCATGCTGAAGAAAAACTGTAGAAATTACAAGAGTAGCTCATGATCTTACAAGCAGCACATCGGGACCCTTTGCAATTTGTTCCCATAGACTAGCTAGATAATTTCAAAATTGAGCAACTAACTAAGCTAATCATGGAGAATAAAAAGGTGGCTAAAGAAAAAGAGAAGGCTATTTGGGATGCCTCTACAGCACAAGCACAAACTCATGTGCATCTCAAAGCACTCAACGTCTTACAGAAAGAAAATAAATAGCTTGTTGCCGACAACCTTTAGTTGACCACTATGGAAAAGCAAAAGAATGTTCTCAAGGAACAATTTTGTCAATTACGAGAATAATTCATCCAGGTTAACCAAGACATAAGTCATTTAGCTAGGGAGAATAGAACCCTCTCAATGGAGGAGGTACGTGCAATTTTCCAAAAGATAGCTGTTGAAATAAGCACGTGGAAAAATGAGGCTAAACGACATGAAAAGTTGAAGGATCACTTTCGAGATTAGGTGGGGATGTACAAATAGATTCTTGAGAAGGAGATCCATATGGCCAAGGCCCACATCAATGCTATCAGTGCTCAACACATTGACTGGCGGGCCATATTAGACACATATGCCTTTGCCCACCAAGCGGAAGTTAAGAATCGAGACCTGCAAATTTAGGATTTGATAGAATACATGGAGTTGGCAAACCTACAGTATGCCAACCTTACCATGTTAACAACAGGGCACCCAAAGACAGAGCTCAAGCAGCATGTAGCAACCACCTATGTTAAATACGAAGTAGAATTTGCAGAATGCAAGAAGTTGTTGGAAAAAATGGAGGTTACAAATTTTGAACTTGAGGTGGTGAAAGTAAGCTACCAAGGCCAAAAAGGTATCGCAATAGATTTCACTTGATGGCTCATGGATTTTCAAGAATACAAAAATAAAGCCAGAGCCTATGAGGAGGAATGATGGGTGTTTGTAGCTTGGTATGTCAAGGCCAATCAAATGTTTTTTGCAACTACCCTGTCCATGGGCAGTGCCAACTCTGTCAAACATCGAAACATTAACATGGATGGCACAAGATCCTTAGACCAAAGAGGAGAAGCTCTAGACCATAATTTAACACCATTAAGTCTAAAAGCCTGGAGCACAAGACAAAGGGAAAGCACCAATGGAGGAGCCATCGCCACCAGGAACTACATTAGTTCCACAAATTTTTTAGTTGTAGCACATTCTTTGTGTTATGTCTTTGTTTTGTTTTCATTCCACACTATGGCATAATTCCATTTTCACCATCCAATAATCCCATACCTATCCACTGTGTAATTACTGTAACTTGAGGATGAGTTTTCATTCAGTCGTGGGGGTATGATGAGTCATCATTTGGACATGATATTGCATACATGATATCACAGCCTGTCTCCTCATCTATAAATAAGAGGTAGAAAGATTAGTTATGATCATTATAAAATTAGGAAGTTAGTTTTAGTTTTAGTATTTTCATTTTCTTTCTCTCAACCCTTTTCCTCTTTGTGTATGCCTGCAGAGTGGTGAATGTAATTTTACGGCATCCTTTATTCGAGTGTGATGTACTTGGACACATACATGACTAGCAATAAAGATTGAGATTACTTCATCATTGCAGCATTCACTTAGATTAATTATTTAATTAATTTTTATTTACTACTTTCCTAATTTATCTCTCTCACCCTTATCTCATGTTAAAACACAGAATGAGTACGACTTGATTACGAGCATTTAAGTGTGACTACTTTGTAACCCAGTAGTGTACCTAGGATCTACACTTGGTAATCTCAGTGCTAGTCATGCACAAAGGACAAGATGTGTACGGATAATCACGGAACAAATGCTCATCACACTTAGGCTAGTTTAGATTCTCTCACCCTCTCTCTCCTAGATTAGTGAATCTTACTTTCCATTGCCTTCAGGAGTAGCATTAGATTAGAAACCACATCATACACCTCACTCTGGACTAAACCATACATGACAAAGATAATACTAATCTAGGTGGAAAGAGAGTGAACTGCGACCTAAGGCTAACTGTCTAGATGCCACAACTAGTCCATCTACGGAGTTCGACCAGATCGCATGTGTAACGTTTGTATTCGTATGGTTGAGTGTAGGGGTACCTTGCCACTCATCAACAAGTTTTGCATCATGGTGGACAAGTGCTTACGTTGCTTGCATGAGATGCAATGCTACATGCATAGTCATGCTGTGTGCCTGCAAGATCCTACAAAAATCAAATAGAAAAAACAACATCAAGTAGCACCTATTGTAAATAGAGTTAAAATGTACAAATGAAAGGAAAGTAATGCAAAGAGTGATAGTTTTAGGCTATTTTGGTTTATAGTGGTAGCTTAAGGCCATTTTTGGCCATCACAAAGGGGATGATAGTTTAAGGCCATTTTCACCCATTGATGATAGTTTAAGGCCATTCTAGGCTATATGCTAGTTTAAGGCCTTTCCGGGTGATGTGTTTTTTGTAGATTTAGTTTTATGATTTTTATGTGTTTTTGATGTTTTTCAAAGGCAATGTGTAAGCTAAGAGGATGAATGTGTAAAAAAAGAAAAAATTCATGAACAAAAAAAAATGCATGATCTAAGCAAGTAGGCAAAATGTAAATGCATAAACTAGTGCGATGAAAGTGAAAGTAAAAAATGCATGACAAATGGAGGCAAGAGGTACATAGGAGCCTAATGCATTTTTGATGAGGGAAGAGCCTTGATCACATACTTATTTCCTAATTTGATTTGGATTAGGGGATGCCTAGGGCCTAGGGTCCTCTGGGAGGTTCTTGGCTTGAACTACTTGTTTAGGTGTGTCAATCTTATGAATTGTGTTGGTTTCCATAGATGCATCACCAAGAAACTCCACCTCTGATACATGCTCCATGTCTATATTATGGATAGCCAAAGGGGAGGCATTATCACTATGGATGATAACTTGACCACCTTCGTATAGAAGGTGGACTTCTTGGTGAATGGGAGAGGAGATGGTCTGTAGTTGAGCTAGCCAAGGCCTACCCAGGATTAGGTTGAAGCTTGAAATCTCCTCTATGACTATGAAATTTGCAGAGGTGGGGAACTACTTCTCTACCATGAAAGCAATGTTGATTGTAGCCCTGATAGTGTCATGTGATTCGTTGAAGGATTTTAGACACATGGTTTTGGTTGGCCTGATTTCGTCTACCAGACCTAGCTTGTTGATGATGGAGTATAAGACTATGTTTTTTGTTGCATAATCATCAACCTACACTTTGTGGATCATGCACTATCCACCATGTATGGTAATAGACATCGAAGTCATAGTGACCTTTCCTCATTCAGGGTTGACCTTGATTGCATCGTCATGAAAGGCTAGGGATGTCGAACCTAATTCCTATTGAGCAAGGGGCAACATCGCTACACAAATGGATGCCTCATCTATGGGGATGTCCTCCATGATAGGAATGAAGGCCAACATTTGGGCCAGGGCTTGGCAATGAGTAGATGAGGTCATAAAAAGTCATATAAGCTTACCATTGTGTTCTTTTGGTTGATCATTTATTTCACCTATGTTAGTGTGGCTATGAAGTCCTTGTTGTTGGCCATTATGTTAGCCTTAACTTCCTCCATGTGGCTCGAGAGATGGATCTCTCATAGAGGGAACTTGGGCATGGGTTGTTTGGCCTACTGGGGGGTCACATTGCTTGGTTCTTACTTGCTAGTTGTGGCCATCTCTTTGACCATGGGGATTATGAGGTGCCATTTTGACCTCTTGCATTACCATTTGGTGGACCTTCCTAGGTTGCCAGTGGGGTCAACCCTTGGAGGAAAAGGAACCAACACATTGCCCACTGTTGGACTTCAGGAAGATGAGGGGTCATCACATTGTGGTTCCCTTATGAAAAATGGTGGTTTCTTAGTAGTTGTTGTTGCAGGGCCAATGCATTATGGCATCTTCATGACAAATGGTTGCTTAGTAGTTGTTGGTGTAGCTTGCCGATTTAATGTCTTAAGTAGATAGTTGTTGCTATTTTAACATCATATAAGATGTAGGCTATGGAATCCTAACCATGAATAGTGTTGTGTGTGCCTACAGTGGTACTTTGATCACAAAAGGAGGCCTCTTTCTTATGGAGTTCGAGGGAACCTTTACATTGCTAGGAGGCCCACAAATTATAGAAG